>VWYH01000277.1:0-11652 GCA_013399365.1 Pampusana beccarii
CAGCGCTTTGGAGCCTCTAATACTGGTCACGAGGAATTCGGGACCTCGTCCCGGTAGCTGACGGTACCAGACGATGTAGTCGTACGAATTTATGTTGGGGTGTGAGCAGTTGATGCTGATGCCGGTGCCCTCGGTGGTCTCAGCCGACGGTTCCTGCTGCACCTGGGCTCTGCCCGTAGTCACTGCAGAGAAAGAAGGAAAAAAGACCAAAGATCGTCAAAGGTCTCCCAGCTCGGATTTTCCCCGAGAAACTGTTAGGTAGGATGGCAGTGAGAAGGAGTTGGACCAGAAAGGATGGGAAGGTGTGTCCACGAACAGGGATGTGGAGTGGTCATGCGCTGGATGTGTATGGATTGAGAGAAGTAGTCTGGGGGATTTTGGAATTGATGTACCCTGACACAGAAAGAAAGTCAGATTAATGGATAGATGGATGAAGAGGGCATGAGGAGAGAGAAGAACGGATATTTGTTACAATGAAGTATGCAGGGCTGAATTCAGAAAAATAAGTGGATTAAATTATGTATTTGGGTAATGGACATGTGCAGGAAAGCAAACTTGCTCCTGCAGTTATGAAGGAAGTAGAGGGAGAGAGCAGAGGCGTCTCAGAGAGTAGAAATAGTGGTTACTGACAGAAGTGGACTGGAGAGCTAAGCAGAAAGAGGAGTGGAGAGATGAACGAAGGTAGGAAGAGCAGAGAGCAAAAGTGAATGTTACAATGAAAGTGAGCTGAAATCAGGTAAAGAAGAACTGTTGAATTTACAGAGAAAACAGTGCGTGTATGGGAAGGCAGGTGTACCTGCAAGCAGTCTTGTAATAGAGACAGTGGAAAAGAGGGAGACTACCCAGAGGCGACTCAAAAGAGCTGTTCAACGGGAACGAGAGAAGACAGAGACGAGAAGGAAGAGTTTGTGGCGAGTCCCAAGGAAATACACCGGGCAAAGCCCCGGCGCCCATCCAGCCCCTACAGCCCCGCCAACCCCGCGCACCCAGGAGCACCGCGGCCAGTCCCGCCAGCCCTGCGCCCCGGCACCGCCGCATCCCGCCGCTCCGGAGCCCGAGACTCGCTGCCCCCGGCCAGCCCCGGCTCTGTGCTCCGGCCGCACCTCCTCCTCCTCCTCCTTTTCTCCTCGCCTCGCCTCGCTTCCACCAGCTCCGCCCCGGGGCTGAGTCCTGCGCCGGCGCCGCTCTGGGTCTCGCCCGGGCTCACAGGGCTCCGGGGCTTTGCACGGCCACAACTTTGGCTCCTGGGAAATGGACTCTGCCCTTTCTACAGCAAGGACTCCTGATCAGGAAGACCGCACATCCCCAGCTGCAGTCTGGGGAACAGCAGGGTCCTGACCAAGGAGATGGACCAGCTTCCCAGAGCTGTCTCCGAGCTCAGAGGCTTGAAAGAGCAGCCATTGACTTCTTGCAGCTGGCAGTGAGGAGGCTGAGAACCTCCTTTCAGCTGCCTCTGTGTAGACCTAGTACAATGCCTGAAAGTTGTGTTGTGGCAGAGGGGGTGTGAGGACAATTATGGGTGTGCAGGGGTCATGGAGAACAGGGGTAAGGTGGGAGTTATACAGTGAGAATGTAGGTGATAAGGGACTTCCAGAGGCCATCTAGGTTGGCACGCTGGTTGAACAGGTTCATTTAGACCAGGTTGTTCAAGGCCACATTCATTCCAGCCTTGAACACCTCCAGGGAGGGAAATTGCACAACCTCACTGGGAATCCTGTTCCAGTTCTTTTTCCTTTTAGCCTATTGCTTAGTCAGACTTCTTCACATCTCATTTACTGGTCCATTGCCTCTACTCCTCTTGCTGAACACTTCTGAGTCTTGGTCCATCTTCTCTCCATATTCTGATGAAGTAGTTGTAGAGAGCAAGGTCATCCATGAGACATCTCCAAGATGAGCAGACCCAGTTCTCTCAGCCTTTCCTCAGCTGCGAGATTTGGCGGCATGCTAAGCCCCTTGGTGGCCTTTGTTGGACTCCTTCTGTATGTCGATAACCTTTTTCGACTGGGAAGCCCCAGCCTGGCAGCAATACTCCAGATGTGATCTCAAATGGGCACAGGGGCAGGAATTGCACTTTCCTGCACTTCCTGCCAACACTTTGGCTGACAGAGCTCAAGATGTGGTTGGTCTTCTTGGCTGCAAGGGCACACTGCTTGTCTGGTGTTCAGTTAAGTGTCTCCTAAAAACACATGTTGTCTTCTGTGGATCTGCTTCCTAGCAGTGACACCCCAACATCTGTTATTGCATGGTCTGATTTCTACCCCGAAACAAAACCTTGTCCTTGCTCTTTTTGAGCTTCATGAGGTGCCAGACAGCCACACTCTTCATGTTAAACCAGCTTATCAGCCCCTTAATGAAGCCATTCATCATCTGCATGTACAGAAGGGGGTGTCAAAGGTCCTTTCAAACTGCAGGTACACACCTCCCCTGCCCTTCCCTTCTCCATAGTTTCAGCTACATCATGAGAGAGCAAAGAGGTTGGCCCTTGGCTACACTAGATCTTCAGCTCAGAAGCAGCTCCACAGAGAGGAGAATCAGCCCTGGCTCTCCCAGCAGAGCTCACTGGCACTGGTCTCACTGTGGTCACTAAAGGGAAGGAGGGAAGCTCTCGACTGTACTGTCTCCAAGTTGGACCTTAACTCAGTCAGACAAGTATTCAGGAGGGAGATGGGCTCAGAAACTTTATTCACCATGCAGAGCCCTTCTTGGAAAGAGGGTCTCTTCTGTTCACCCCTGTGGGACAACATCAGGCTTTTGAGGATGTGCCCTCAAATCCAAAGTCTCTTCTCTCCCATGGGCAGCTGCTGGGCACTCAGACTGAGATTCCAGTGTGCACATGGTGGTCTGAGTGGGCTGAAGTCCAAAGCAGTTATCAGTTCTTTGTCTTTCCTGTGCAAGCCACAGGGTCTGTCCTTCTACTCACAGCACAGCAACATTAGACTCTATGTTCTCTTCGTTTCATACCTGTCTCATCCAAGGTCATAGTCCCTGTGTGGCACAGCACCTGATCCATGGACTGCACAAGTACATTTGACATTGTCTTGGACACAAGCGTGGGCTCTGTCCCATCCCAGACACATTCAACAGTGCATTGGAAGCACATTCACTCAGGGATGGCCAGCACATGGTGGACAGGATTCCTCAGTCTTTCTCCTTGCCCATAAAGCAATCCCCGTCCTTCTCAGCTGTCTTGTAGCTGTGCCCTCACCTGGAGGGAGAGGTAGAGGGGACTGCCTACCATGCTGAGGCATTTCAAATACTGTTACTTCTAGTTAAATGAAGGATCTAAACTGGAGTACAACCATCGTTGTTGTGGCTGGAAAACAACAGTAGAGGAGGGAAAGTTTAGAGTGGCAGGAAAAGAAGGGCTCAGGAGGCAGAGGCTGCATTTCAGCGCCTCTTGCATGGTCAGATCTCTAGCAGTTTCATGCCATTGAAGTGCACTTGGGCTGCTTCTGACCCTGGGCACATGTTGCTCATGAAGAAAACAATAGAGAGTGTCTCCACTGTGAACAGCACGTTTCTTCCCGATGAGTGACAGACAAGGACACACCCACACAGGTATGGAATCATGCACAAATTTGTGCTCTCAAGTGAATTCACACAAACACAGCTGCTCGCAATATCGCATTGGACAAGAACACATGTAGGAACACAACAAACTGTAGACTATTAAGGACACCTGGAGGCAACCACAGCAGGGCTAGAGCATTCTGGGGAAGGACAAGGCCCCAGGCAAGCCTATGGCATTGACTGTGTACTCACAGGCTGCACAGAGAGGAGACCATCCAAACCAGTCAAATAATTTGTCCTGAGGGCAATGCTAGGCAGGATGGGTCAAACCCAGGAGCATAATGCACACACCTGGGGGGAGGGAAAAAGTGACCATTGGGAGTGAGCTGAGGAGGGAGGGAAAGAGATGGACATGGCATGTCCTCATGCACAGGAGCCTTTGGAAATCCAGCTGAGGATGCCTGGAGCTCCTTCCTGAGAGCGACACTTCAGCCCCAACAGAATGTCCCAGAATGACAACATTTGTCTGCTTCAGACAAATGCAGCACTTGAGCTGAGTCTTCTGCCTGCACTGCTTCATTACTACCCTAGAAATCCTGGGGCTTTCATCCCAGGGATTAGAATAAGTCTTCATTGGGGAATAGGCATGGCACAAACCTGAAAATGAAAAGGCAGCAGTGCAGGAAGCCAAAGCACTGCCCATCTCATTAGCTGTGATGGTTTGCATTCAAGACGAGCTTGTTAGAAAACTGTTACACCTGCCAAGGGTGCCTCTGTTCCTGCGGCAATGAAGGGAAGGTATTGAAGACAGCCAAGTCCCTGCCCTCTCATCTACTTCTTTTGCCTCCTTCTGCTTGGGTATCAGGTGAGTCTGAAGTCTCTTCTCCTCTTCTAAAGTCAGATCTGTCCTCAATACACCTCTTAGCTGGTGTTGGCTTCGTTGGCCCTGGAGCTCCTTGCCATGGGAGAGTCAAGCGTGAAGAATGTCTACTTAAAGAGCCTGGGACTTTCGGTTTATTCACTAGAAGAGAGGTTCCAGGCTCTTTGTAGAGACCTGGCTGGCTGAATCAGTGAAGACTCTGTGTCTCCTCGCACAGCCTCCATGTTGCCATTCACTAGCAGCCTTGGTTCCTTTGTGACTGTGCTCTGCTCTTCACCCACCCTTGTGCTTTGCTTTGTCCCTGTGTCTCTCCCAGGTGCACATCCAGAGCTTTAGAGCATGTCCTGCTATGACCAGTGCCTGCCCTGCCAGTCCTGTGGCCCAACCCCCTGGCCAACAGCTGCAATGAGCCCTGTGTCAGGCAGTGCCAGGACTCCAGAGTTGTCATCTAGCCTCCTGCTGTTGTGGCGACCCTGTCTGGCCCTATCCTCAGCTCCTTCCCACAGAACACCATCGTGGGCTCCTCCACCTCTGCTGCTGTTGACAGAATCCTCAGCTGTGATGGAGTGCCCATCAACTCTGGGTGCTGTGACCTCTCCTGCATTTCCAGCTGTTATTGTGGCAGAAAACGCCTCCCCTGATAAAGCTACTGGACATGGCCCTTGGGAAGGCTCCCCAGGAAGTACAGACATAGTGCTGGACAAAGAATGAATCTTCAGAACGTTGATTTCATAGGAATTCTCCATCCCTCAATTTCTCATGCAAATGATAGCAGGAAGGGTGCAGTCTGTGTTGAGCTGAAAACATGGATCGTGTTTCCTTCCTTCCTTCCTTCCTTCCTTCCTTCCTTCCTTCCTTCCTTCCTTCCTTCCCCCTAGCTGCAAGGTTCTCCAAATCCAGCCTTCACTCTGTGGCAAAGGCAGTCAGATGCTCTGTGTGTGAACTTTAAAATGGCAAAGGGGTGCAGACTCTCGCTTGTCCCTGGTGATCCTTGCATCTAGGGCCCCAATTCCCTCTTTAAACTCTTTAAAGATTTCTGCATCCCAGCCTGGACATCTGAGTGGGACTTTCCTCCATGTACGCCCTCCCAAGCTGCTCAGAGAAAATGGCTTTGGTCTTGGTAGGTAATAGGATGGGTGTATAAAGAGACCCTTCGCTACTCCCAGAACAATAGGCTATTGAGACCCACTGCATTGGACTTTTTTGGGGCACTATCCTGTGACAGCAGGCAAAACAACCCCAGCTACCCCAGAGCAAGTGGCAATCAGCACTCACCTTGCAGTGTCTTGGTCCAGACATACACCCAGAGGTCCTGCAAACATGGAGCAAAACCTCTGTTATCCTCAGCTGAGAAGCTGTAACTCTGTGGGGGGCAATGGAGGCAAGATACCCTGCAGGTTCCTGGGCATGGAGCACCTCCTGCTCTGGTCACTGCTGTGCTAGGGAAGGAGGAAAGGACAAAAGATGTCCCCAAGGGACAGCAGGAGTGTGGATGGATGGAATATCCTCAGGAATGCCCCACAGCCTCACCTCCTCCACTGACTGATTTAAGGCCATGGCCAGCACACATGGGCACCAACAGCAGGGATTGGTTCCCCCCATGCAGCCCTACCACCACCCCTACAGAACTTGGCAGGGACCATGACTGGGCAGGCATGCAAGGCTGACACCATTCACAAGTAAGTGTCAGGATTAACCATACTGGGTCACACACCAGGGGCCCTGGGAGCCCAACGCCCCTGTGGGCCAGGACAGTTCAAGGACAGTGACCAGCACCCACAGGTCCATCACTGCTCTGTGGTGGCTGCTCATCTGCAAGAGTGGATGGAGCAGCTTTGCTTGAGACCAGGATCCCCAAGGTCCTGCTCTGTCAGGACAAGCTCTGCTCCTGAAAAGCTCTGTGTAGGAGCTGATCATCCTAGTCCCCTTGAGAAGTGCAGGTGGCAATGGAACACCTGTGAGCTGTCTGTGGCAGGCAAAGTTTATTCACAACCATCCCTCTTGTTTGACTGATGCTACTGGGCACTGGTTCAATCAAAAGCACATCAGAAGCCTCAGCCAGGATCAGTGTGATTAATAGAACACATCCGTCCGTCCATCTACCCATCCATCGAGCCATGCACATGTCTGCATAGGGAGCTATGGATATTGTCCTTTCCCCAGCTGATAAGTTCAAACACTGGCAGAGATCCTTTTCTTCTGGAGGGACAGTTTGCAAACTCCTTCATCAACATCACCTGCTCTCGCCTGACTATCACAGTTTAACCCAAACCAGCAATATAACCACGACAGCCACTTGCTCACTGCCCCACCTCCCCACCCCAAACAGCGTAGAGAATCAAAAGAGAAGGGAGAAACTCGTGGACTGATTTAAACACAGTTTAATAAAATAACAAAATAACATTATATATACTGCTGCTACTACTACTATATATAAAATGGAAATAGAAGATAAAGATACTCAATGTAATCCCTCACGAACTCTGTCTGCACTGCACAGCCAGTCCCAGGAAGCAATACTCTAGTCCCGAACAGCCGATCCCAGAGACAGAAAAGAGAAAAAGGCAGAAAGGCACAAAGGCCACTGTAAAATGGCAGGATGGCAAAAGGCCAAACTAAAGGAACTCATGAATAGCACTCCACCAAAACAGAGCAGAACCATAACAGGTCTTCATCCCTGTCCATCCTGACTCTGTCCCAAAGCCTGGCACAGAATATTCTTATTGGTCAGTCTGGATGTCAGTCAAGGTCTACCCCATCTATACCCCCCTTCCCAGCTGCCTCACAAAAGGAGAAAGAGTGCTCTGAAAGTCCTTGGCTCCCAGATAACAATGAAAAACTTTAACTCTGTCCTGTGGCGTTACCTTCTTGTTCTTGAACTAAATCCAAATGACCATGCTGGCTACAAAAAAAGAAAGTTTTCTAATGACATGAAGAAAATTAACTCTCTTTGAGTCAAACCAGTACACTGATTAATGATGAAGTGGGGTGACAGAGGTTTTCAGGTATTGATGTCATCACCCTTGCAAACAAGGTTGATGAGGGCTCTGTAAGCCAAGCTCTGCAGGCTTCAGTGACACAAAACATCTGTCCCTTGAACACTCCTGAAGCAAATCCCCGATTTTCAGCAACCTTCCACAGTTTACAGATGGTGTCTCTACAGAAAGTTGGCTCTTCAGGGTCCCACAGCCTGCAGAGCTCAAAACAGGGGTTCAGGCACAGAGGATCCAACAGACCAGGCAAGATTCCTTGCACATTCCTCTTGCTTGAGACCTCTGGTAGAGCCACTAACCCTCTCCATCTCTTTGGCTACAGGACACATTCTTGCCATTCCCAGAGACCAGGACCTCACCTTCTTCCACAGAAGACCTGCATCACTAGCGCTGGGGTGAATTTCCAGCATCTGGGCAACCCAGCTCCTCACCCTGCCTGGGATTCCCAGAGTCACCCACTCTTCCCCTGCCACACAGGCAACCCCAGGGCACAGGCACCAGTCCTGCCCTGGGGACACAGTGGAACCTGCAGACACCAGCCCAACCAGAGAGTACATGCTGGGACATCACATACCAGCACCAAGCTGCCCAGCGCCTCCAGCACCGCTGAGCCAGGCTGGTTTACAGCTCTGCTTGTGGAACACTTGTCCCAGCACAGGTGTGGTGGGTTGACAGAAACCACTTGACTCCTTGGCACCAGAGGATCTGGTCCTGCCCAAACAAACCCCCTACATTCTGTGGGAGAAGAGAAAGTCCCCACAGCGCACATAGGGAAATGACTGGGACCAGGAAGAAGGGAGGGGTGGGAGGAATGTGTTTGAGACTGGTTCTTCTTTCTTATTATCATACTCTCATTTCATTAGTAATACATTTGATTGATTTCCCCAAGGTGACTGTTCTGCCTGTGATAGAAATCGATGAGTGAACTCCACGTCATTATGTTGATTCATGTGCGTTTCTTTGTGTTTTCTCCCCCTCTCCTGCTGATGGTGGGGGAGTGATAGAGCAGCTTGGTGGACACCTGGCATCCAGCCAAGGTCAGCCCAGACCCAAGACACCATGCTCATGCTGGCCCAACATCATGGTAGAAATAGTTAACAATGCTCTTGGTACAGAAAGAATGCTTCAACAGCAGAGCCACCTGGGAGAAGATGACCACAAAGCCCACGGCCCATGCTCCCAGCACCAGCAGGAAGTAGACTTTCTTTGTCATGATAGAGTGTTTTATAGAGTATTTGCATATTGTGATATGATGATCAAAGGACATGGCTGGGAGGATCATAAACTCAGCCATGCTCATGAAGATGCGGAGAAATAACAGCAGGAAACAGAAATGGTAGACCTGGTGCCCGAAAAAATCTCCAGCATTTTGGGGACAAGGGTGGTGGTGCAGGAGATCTCCAGGAAGGAAAGTCGGCCAAGGAAGAACTACATCAGAACTACATTGTCAGGGGCTGCTTACTCCCCACAGTGACAAGGATGAGGCCATTCCCACCACTGTTAGAAGACCCATGGAGAAGACAAAGCCATGTGCCACTTTGGGGTCACCCTGCTTCACTGTTTGTGCTTCATTCAGGGCAACGTACTGCTCTGTTTGGAACAGCTTTGTCATGTCCAGAATAAATCAGCTACCCAGGCTAGAGAGAGGAACCAGAGGTGTGCTGGGCTGCCAGAGGAATAAAAGCAACCACTGCTGCAAGGCAAGGTAACCACCTGAGCACAGATGAAAGTCTGGCCCTGCCAGGGCTGAGGAGCAGGTGGCAGACCACAGTAAAGAGAAGGTGGCAGAGCTCTGACAAACATTTCTGGTTTGTTGGAATGGACCTTTGCCATGTAAGGGCTGACTCCCATTGCAACTTTGGTAACTCCTGGGAGCATCGGTTGCTTCCTTGCAACATTCCTAATTGCATCATCTAAATTGTAATTGCATCATTTTAAATTTAATGAAATATAATAAGTACAAGTGTAAAGTCTTACATTTGGGCAGGAACAACCCCAGGTTCCACTACAGGTTGGGGAATGACCTATTAGAGAGCAGTGTAGGGGAAAGGGACCTGGGCATTCTGGTGGACAGCAGGATGACCATGAGCCAGCACTGTGCCCTTGTGGCCAGGAAGGCCAATGGCATCCTGGGGTGTATTAGAAGTGGGGTGGTTAGTAGGTCCAGAGAGGTTGTCCTGCCCCTTTACTCTGCCCTGGTGAGACCGCATCTGGAATATTGTGTCCAGTTCTGGGCCCCTCAGTTCAAGAAGNAGGAGACTGAGGGGTGACCTCATTAATGTTTATAAATATGTAAAGGGTGAGTGTCACGAGGATGGAGCCTGGCTCTTCACAGTGACAACCGACAGTAAGACAAGGCGTAATGGGTTCAAGCTGGAATACAAGAGGTTCCACTTAAATTTGAGAAGAAACTTCTTCTCAGTAAGGGTAACAGAACACTGGAACAGGCTGCCCAGGGAGGTTGTGGAGTCTCCTTCTCTGGAGACATTCAAAACTCACCTGAATGCCTTCCTGTATAGCCTTATCTAGGTGCTCCTACTCTGGCAGGGGGATTGGACTAGATGATCTTTTGAGGTCCCTTCTAAAGCCTAACATTCTGTGATTCTGTGATCGTTTGAATGCCCAAGGATCCTATGAGTGTTATTAAAAATGTTTGGTTTAAATCTTTATGTGTGCCCTTGGGAAGGGAAAAAAAAGGGAGTGGGAGCTGCTGGTGTGTTTTCACAAGGGAGATAAGCTGTGATGAGACATCCACTAAGCTGAGCATCTCTTTGGAGAATTTGGGATCAGTTTGTCTATGACACCATGAACTCCCTGTGCCGTGTCCCCATGTGAAGGAACTACAGCTGTCACTTTGCCTTCCTAAAAGGCAAAAAGAGCTCAGCATCCTTGGTAGGAGGACAACAGAGGCAAGAGGAGGACCAGCCTGCCGTGGGCTGGATGGGAATCAGTGACCTCTGCAACGCATTTCTGAGACAATGCTGCAGGTCTTCATAGACAGGGCAGAGGATGCCACGTTTCCCAGAACACTCTGAGTCCTTTGTGGGGAAGCAAGAGAGCCTTGTGGGAAACGCCCTACTCTCCTCCCCGCATTGCTTAGACAGTTTCAGTCTCTGCATGTAGCGCTGCCCAAGCGCGGCTCTTTGGTGCCTTCAGGAGCACAGACCCGCAGCAGCCGTCGATGAGAAGAGGTGCTGAGCCCAGACAGCGAACGCAAGGAGGACCCGGAGATGCCGGTGCCGGTGTTGATGCTGAGGCCGATGTCAATGCCGATTGGGCTGGGCCGGGAGGGCATAGGCGGCACCGGCGGCGGAGCGGCAGCGCCCCCTGGCGGGTCCGGCCAAGGACTCTTCTCGACCCCTCCACAATCGCCCGGCCCCGCCCGCCGCGGTTCGTGTCCGGCCGCAGCCCCGGCTCCTCTCCCCGTGTCTCCCACGGCGCAGTAATACACCGCCGCGTCCTCGCGCCGGGGCTGGCCGAGCCACAGGGCGTTGGACCGGCGGTCTGCCGCCACCGACAGCCGCCCCGGCGGGTCCGACAGCGCTTTGGTGTCTTTAATACCCCTCACGAGGAGTTCAGGAGCTCGGCCCAGGAGCTGACGGTACCAGTAGATGTAGTCGCCTGCCTGTATGTTGGGGTGTGAGCAGTTGATGCTGATTTCAGTGCCCTCGGAGGTCTCTGTCGACGGGTCCTGCTTCACCTGAGCTCTGCCCACAGCCGCTGTGGAGGAGAAGAAAAAATATACCTGATAAACTGCACAGCCCTGCCTGCTGTTTCCCAGGACAAATCCCACAGAAGTAGTCAGGAACATAGAGAGATAGTAAGGAGAAAATTTCCAGAAGTTGCCAACATGCGCTGTAATGGAAATGTCCATTAATAGTTGGTGGAAAGATTAATGCATGAATGATGGGTGGAAGGGTGGAATAACTGAAAAAAAAAAGAAAAAAGGAACAAAGGAATTATAGAAATGAAGTATCAAGTAGAAGGAACGACTTCATGAGTTATAAGGAAAGACAGGAAAGACAGGAAACGGGGAGTGCTGGACAAAGAATACAGCAACTAATTTTCTAGAGGGAATGTGGGACGGATGGGAGGCTGTTCGGGGCCAGCTATCCGTGAAAAAGCCAGAGGGGACGACAGCATCCAGGGACCTGCAGGGGACACCCCAGGCTCAGCCCCTTCCCCCATCCAGCCCCGCCAGCCCCGCGCACCCAGGAGCACCGCGGCCAGTCCCGCCAGCCCTGCGCCCCGGCACCGCCGCATCCCGCC
>VWYH01000277.1:11668-22149 GCA_013399365.1 Pampusana beccarii
CCTCTCCTCTCCTCTCCTCTCCTCTCCTCTCCTCTCCTCTCCTCCACCAGCTCTGCCCCAGGACTGAGTCCTCAGATCTCACTGAGGGGGGGGGGAAAGCCCTCAACTGCACTGCCTGCAAGTTAGATCTGAGCTCCAAATGACAGACATTCAGGAGGGGAGGCTTAGAAAATGTACCCGCTGAGACACAGACCTTGTCAGAAAGAGGGACAGCAGCTGGCTTGTGAGGATGCAGTCTCAAATTGAATGTCCCTTTCCTCCCAGGTTGCTGAGCACTAAGACTGACATTCCAGTGTGGGATATAAAGGTGTTTGTGGGCTGAAGTCCAAATCAGTCAGCAGTACTTTGGCTTTCCTTATGGAAGCCACACCATCTGTCCTTTCACCCATAGCACAGTGACAACAAGTTCCATGTTCCCTTCATTCAGTACCTGTTCAAGGCAAGTCCCCCATCCCTGCTTGACACAGCACCTGATCCATGAGCTGCACAAGTACATTAAGCATTGGCTGGGACAACAGTACAGGCTGGGTCCCATCCCAGACATTCAAGAGTTCATTGGAAGCAGAACCACTCAGTGTTGGCCAGTACAAGGTGGCCAGGATTCCTCAGCCTTCCTCCTTGCCCACAAAGCAAACCCCTCCTTTAGAACTCTCTAGTGCAGGGAAGAGCCACTGTTTCCTGACCTGGAGAAGCAGGGAGGGGAGACTGCCAGCCACACTGAGACACACCCAACGTTGTTGTTACAATTAATTAAATTAAGGATTCAAACTGGAGTGAAACCATCCTTGTTATGGTCTGAAATTGGCACCAGTGGACTGAGAGATTTGGAGCATCAGGAAAAGAAGGGCTCAGGAGACAGGGGTTGCATTTCAGGGCCTCTTCACTGGACAGATTTCTAACAGGCTGGTGCTGTCACCACTCAACTGCATTCAGGCTCTTTCTGACCCTGGGAACCTGCTGCTCTGTGGTGCTCATGGACAGAGTGGTGGAGAGCGTCTCTGCCATGGACAGCACATTCCCTTCCAATGAGTGATACACAGCGACACACATACACAGCCTCACGCACACCGTTTCACAATTACAGACAAATTTGTGCTCCCACACACATAAGCGCAAGGCTGTCTGTGTACAAGTACACACAGGAAAAGAACACACATAGCAACACCGGGAACCATGGTATTAAGCAAAGACTATGGACTCTTCTGAGGACCCCTGGGGACTGGCCAGTGTTAGGCAGGATGGGGTCAAAACCAAACAGCACAGCACTCCCAAAAAAAAAAGGGACCACTGTGGTGAGCTGAAGAGGGAAGGACAGATGAGGACTTAGCATGTCCTCATGCACAGGAGGCCATTGATGTCCAGTTGAGGATACTTGCAGCTTCTTCCTAAGTCTGGTATATAAAAGAGCCCCAACAGAGTGACCCAAAATGACATAATTTGCCTTCTCTTAGACACATCCAGCACATGAGCAGTGTCTTCTGTTGCAGTGTTGCATTCCAGACACAGAAATCCTGGTGGCTTTCATTCTGGGGATCAGAAGAAATCTTCATTGGGGAATGGATATGGCACAAACCTGGAAATTGAAAAACGGCAGTGTTGGGAACTAAAGCACAGCCCGTTCTGCTATGACCAGTGCCTGCCCTGCCAGCCTTGTGGCCCGACCCCACTGGCCAACAGCTGCAATGAGCCCTGTGTCAGGCAGTGCCAGAACTCCACCGTTGTCATTGAGCCCTCGCCTGTGGTGGTGACCCTGCCCAGCTCCATTCTCAGCTCCTTCCCACAGAACACCGTTGTGGGCTCCTCCACCTCTGCTGCTGTTGGCAGAATCCTCAGCTGTGATGGAGTGCCCATCAACTCTGGGTGCTGTGACCTCTCTGGCTTTTCCAGCTGCTGCTATGGCAGAAGGAACCTCCACTGATAAAGATGCTCATAAGTCCCTGGTAGACCGCCCAAGGAACTCAAAACATGGTGCTGTGCGTAGTATTGAGGTTTTGGATATGTTTTCAACATAGCTAAATGGCTTTGCCTTTATTTCACTTTTCTTTCATTGCTTCGGTTCTCCTTGGCAACAACGATTCCTCAGGGCCAGCCTGGTGAGAATCATCTGTCTCTTCTCCCTCAGTGGGGCAAGCAGATGAACATCATGTGTGAAGTGCATGTTTCCCTCTTTTGACTCATTAAATTTCTGATGCATTCAAGCCTGGTTTCCATGTGCTCATTCCCTCTGTGGACACTCCCCAGACTGCTGAAGGAGAAGGGTCTTACTGTGGGGTGGAAGGGGGTGAGGGCACAAGAGGATCCTTCTCCATTGACAGAGGAATGAGAGGTTTGGACACTCTGCAGTGGTTCCTAATTTGGGCACCATCCCTTGGAGATGAGGAAGTCATCCCTGGCTGCTCAGCTGCCAGTGACCATCAGGCCTTTCCTTGCTGTGTCTCTGCCCACAAATGCCCAGAAAGGCAGGAGGTCCTGAGGGCTCAGCAACCCCCTGAGCTCTTGAGGAAGGGTGTTCCCTTGCTATGGCCAGAGCTGTGCTGGGGTGAGAGGTGGTGGGTGTGGAGCTCTGGAAGATGATTTGCTTTGCAGAATGGCAAGAGCAGTAAAGCTGGAAGCAGCCTTTGTGATGGCCCGTAGCTGCTGCTGCACCTTCCTCTCCATCACCACTGTCCTCCAGCAGGGAACTATGCCTAGGGAAGCAGATTGAAAAAAAACTGGAGGTCAAACTTTTTAAAAAACATTTCACTTGGCTGTCAGAAGTCTTTTCTCCCTCACTATACTATTAATAACCATCACCAAGAGCAACACAGTTGCACTTCCTGACCTTACTGCACTTAACCTTATAATAAGCAGAAGTTAACTCTGGTCCTTCTGAACGTTGATACCATCTGCAGTTGTCCTTGTAGAAGAGGGAATCTCTTTCACTCTAGTCTTACTGTTAATATCTTCATGAGAGCCTTTCTTACAGGGATCAGTCAGTACCATTTCTGGTGTCCCAGCCCCAGTGTTTGCGGTCTGTGGGGAGTCTGGCTTGTCCCAGGCACCCCGTGCTCTACTGTTGTGTGAATCCATCACTGAGGCACCAGTCCCTCTGCAGAGGTACCTCTGGTCCCATTCCCCCACGTCTCCCTTAATGAGATCACTAAGGGCAGCTGGGAGCATGGAAGCCTGGAGGAACTTCTTCACTTGTAATGTGGGCATCCTTTGTGGCTGCAGCAGTATGGATGTGCTCTAGATTTTACATGATCCCTGACCCACAGACACAGAGAGGCTCAGTATCTGGGATGGTCTTGCCAGGTTTGATTCTGCTGTGCTTTGTCTCTCTTTTGTAATGAGTAAACAGCTGACTGAAAGCTCTTGAGCTCACTAAAGCTGATGGTGTCTGATTCACTACCTTAACTGTGGCGTCTGAGGACTTGCCGAGAGTCATCTTGAGAGCCTGAGAGCTGGCACTGGGCATCCTGGTTCTCAGTGGTGTGTGTGCATGTTCATGGCCACATACGGATTCCTCTGTGTGCGCTCTTGTGTGCATTCGCACATATGTGTGTCTGTGTGTCCCTGGGGTAGTGCACATGCAAACATGAGTGTGCACAAATGTTGTGTGCATCTGTTTTTAGTCACATCTGTTCAGGAGTGTATATGTTTTAGCACATGCACATGCTTTCATACAGGTGAGCACGGATGGGAGTGACATTGATCATATATGGTAGCGTGCGGGCATAGGTGTTTGTGGATATGTGATTTTACATGCATACCTCTCAGTAAATGTGCAAGCACATAGATCTTTTTGCATATATATGCATACAGGAGGATGTATATATGTAATCATGTGTGTACATGTTGGTATGGGGGAGTGGCTGTGCCTGCACATGAGCTGCTTTGGAAATGTGTGTGCACACACCCCGTTATAAGTGCACACCCTTGAGTTACTCTTTGGGTGTGTGTAATCTCAGGTATGTGGTCATGCCCATGTTTGTAAAATTTGTGTATGCATGTATCTGTGTGTGTTTTTGCCTGTGAGGGTTCAGATATCTGTGTACGTATAGGTGCGCATGTCTGTGCACCCATGAGGGTATGTCAAAAGTCTTGCGAAAGTCAAGGTACGCCACAGCCAGTGCCCCAGCCCTTCCATATAGCGGCAGTCACCTCCTCATGGAAAGTATTGAGGGTGGTGAGGCATGATTTACCCTCAGAAATCCCATATGAGCTGCTCCTAGAGTATTTCCTCCATCTTCTTTTCAGGGACTGCATCCAGTCAGCTCCTTGAATACACTTGGATGCATCTGAAAGTGAGCCCTTCAACATGTGCATGTCCAGATCATAGTAAGAGCTTCTCTGTTCCTTCTTCTACTGTGGGTGCTGCTTCATTCCCAGAGCATCTGTGTGGAGGTTCAGGGGTGTGATAGGCCTGAGGGGAAGCCACACGAGAAAAAACTGAGGAGAATTAGGCATTGAGTACATCAGCCTTTTTCCTACCATTTGTCACCAGGTCCCTTTCAGCACTAAGTAACGAGCCCTAATTGATTGACCTTTCTTTTTGCTGCCAATAGGCTCAGAGATTCCTTTCTTGATTCCTTTCACCCTCCTTGCAGGTTTCCCCTCCAGCTGTCCTTTTTCCCTCCACATGGCAGAGGACCATCTTTGTGCTCTGATGAGGCTGTCCTTGAAGGGTAGCCAGCTCTGCTGGCACCCTCTGAGCTCCAGGACAGTTTCCCATGGCACCCTGCCAAGCAGGTAGGGCCCTGATGAGACTAAGACGCGCTCTCCTGGAGTGGGGGAAGTAGTAGTCCCATTTGACTTGGTCAGTCCTGTGTGGATCTTGATCTCTGTAGTCTCCTGGTCACTGCAGGCAAGGCTACCCTTGAACTCTACATCATCCAATAGTCCTACCTCATTTGTGAGTAGCAGATCCAACAGAACCTTTCCCCATGTCCATTCATGGAATGCCTGCATCAGAAAGTTGTCTTCCATACACACCATCAATGTCCTGGTTTGCTTGTGCCCATCCATTTTGGTCCTGCAGCACACATTGAGAGAGTAAGAGTCACCCACGGGCACCTGCACCACTGCACCCTGCTAGTGTGGGCACTGTCTGACCTGGGTTATGTTCTGGACCATCCTCACTCCTGCCTCCTGCTCTTGCTTTCTTGGTCTAGCCTAACCAGTTGCACCTGAAATTTAGGAACTCGGCTCCTGCTATGGGTTCAGGTCACTGGCTGCCTGGTGTTTCCTTCCTGGGGACTGGGATGTGCAGCTCCCAAGGGGACAAGGATGATTACATGTCAGGGGCACACAATGTTTCTCTTGAGGAGCCACCTTTGGGCCCAGGAAAAAAAGGACAGAAAAACCCACTAGAGAAAGACAGCAGTGCACATCATTCCTGATCCAGCAGATATGTGACATGTGCTACCAGAAGTGCCAGTTCATAACACAACATGAGCAGGAGGAACTGATGAGCTCCCATGAGAATTTTTAATATCCCCAGAGACACCTTGGGGCCATGTTCGGGTGGAAGAGATGAGACACCTGCTGATATGTGGCTGAGCCTTTTGCTGCCTCCCCAGCAAGAACAAGAGAATGAAAATCCATGGATGCCCCATGCTGGGAGCTGCCTGGGAGAAGCTTTTCTTTGTGTTTGATTTGGTTTATTGTCATACTAAGAGAGAGCAGAAGGAAAAGGTAAAGCACCTCAACATCAACTGTCATGGCTGAAGTTCAAGAGTGAAAGAACATAATGCAATCATTTTTAAGTTCTGTCCCTCTCAAGATAAGAAAAAAACAGATGCTACAGCAGGGAACAGATGTGCCTGTGGCTATTACTAGTGGTCAAGATGAACAAATGACTAGTATGTCAATGCAATGGCTCATGTGTGTGCTGCTTGCACTTTGCCAAACAGTGGAGCTTCCCATGCGTTGGCAAGAAGAAGATATTGCCTTGACTTAGTGTAATATGAGCATACTGAATACCATATGTGCATAAATGGTGTCTGGAATGTACAGAAAACTTTACATCACAGGATCTTCCCCCTGCAGACCCCTGGGTGTACAGGGGAAGCAGCACTGCCAGGGCACAGCTCAGGGCCCCTTCCCACAAGCTCAGCCCTGCACAGACACATCCCCTCCCTCCCTGGGGTTCTTGCACAGCCAAGGACGCTCCCTGCACCAGGGTGTCTTGTATAGCACAGAGGTACAAGGCACTGTCAGAGACCTCAACTTCCTCCACCTGCAGGACGCTGTATTTCCCCGTGGTGTTCAGAGTTGTGCTGAGACGGTCGCTGCGCTTGAGGCCAGATCCTGCCTGGTATGAGACCAGCTGGGGAGCCTGACCTTTCCTTTGCTGGTACCAGAGTAAGCCTCGAAAGTTGGGGGTCTGGTATGTGCAGGTTGTTTGGAAGGTGCCTCTCTGCTTCACTGTGACTNTTCCTCGTCCCTGCTCCTGCTGCCCAGAGGACCAGGGAACAGCCTGTCATGCCTGACATTCATGTGCTGGGACCAGCACCCCTCCAGCAGGTTGAGGGGCCTGCAGTGGTATGACAAAAAGATCCATCCTGTTTCCCTGTCATCTCATATTTTCCTGGCTCCCTGAGTCAACACAGAGCTGAGTCGAATGTTGGAAAGAGGGAGCCTTGACTGTGTCAATAACTAGGAGAAAACTGGAGGTCATGGCAGACATGTGCCAGCCCAGAGGTAGAATGGGACACCCTGTTAATATCAATGGGATGAGAGCTTTAAAGTCTGTATAATGACTTTGACAGGGTCTGCTGTTAATAATTGGGATTGTAAAGGGAGAAAAGTGGGAGTGCAGAGAGAGCTGAGATCTCCTATGGGGGCAGCATGTAGGTCAGAAGAGAGAGGTAGAGAGAGATTGATTAAAGGGCAGAGAAAAGGAGGAGAAGGGATCTGAGATATCTCTCCCTTCTCATTTCCAACAGTAAGAGAAAATAGAGAGCCGGTGAAAAAACAGAAATGTGAGGTGACACTTCCCTGTTATTCGTGAGTAGTTCTCTGCATGATCCTGATAAGCTTCATGGGGGTTTCTCTGGGAGAAGAATAAGAATCATGCATTTATAGAAAACCAGGACTTACCCAGCAGTTGCCCCAGGAAGGCAGTGAGGACGAGATACCCGAGGTGCATGCCGAGACCAATCTGCTTGCTTGTTGAGTGAGAGAGAGTCAGAAAAGCACCTCCCAGCCCTGAGATACCAGAGCTGCCAGAAACCACTCTGGTGGGGGAGCAAATGTAGAAGTGGGGAAGGGAAGTGATCTGTTCTTCCTGTGCCTGAAATGCTCCTTCTGGGTTTCTCCCTCCTCCAGCAGCAACACCTGTGGCTCCCTCAGCATTCTGGACATTTCAAAAATGAGATGCCCTGTGCCCTCTGGGTGCCCCATCATGGGAATGGGCTGCTCTTGGTCTGCTCACCATGGAGTCCTCAACTCTTATCCTCATGGATGTGCTGGACCTACTCATAACTCAAAGAAAGCTTCCTAGAGATGTGGAGGGACTCCAGGCTGACACAGCCTTTCCCTTCCTTTCCCTTTCTTGCTTAAAAAGCATTTAATAAGAAGGCAGGGGGACTGTAGTGGTCTGCAACAGGGCTCACCCCTAGAAGTGCACTGACCAGTCCCTGCTTCAGTGCCAGCTCTCACCTCAGACCTCCAGCCCATTAGGGTAGCTTAACCGCTCTTTCTGTCTCATTCTTCAAGTAGGAATCTGGCATCACTTGGGGCTGTGGTCAGTGTGACCAGTCTAAGATTTTACTCTGTCTCCTGGCTCTCAACTACAGAGCTTCTGAATCCTGTCACACAAGATCATGGCCTCAACACTCAGACACAACTGGGAGCGCTTAATGGTGCCTGTGACCTTGACATCCCCTGTTCCTGGCTGCTGTAGAGCTTCAACTCCTGAACTGCATACTATGATTTTGTAACACTAGCAGGAAAATTTTGAAATGTCCCTGAAAGCTTGTATCTGGAGGACACAGATTTAAACTACATATCCAAGCTCCAACAAAGTAACCAAGTGTGAAACCCCTTCTGGTTGTTGTTTTCTAAGTCAGATTTTGCATTAGCATCTTAGCACTGGGGTCCTTCTGTTTAAGGAGCAGGTGAAAGCATCTGCTCAGGGATCCCTAGGTTGTGCTGGTGGGGAAAGAAAAAAGCCCAAGAAGAGGCCCCGTCTGTTCCCTGGGAGCAGTGGCCAGTCAGTGTGGCAGGAGCGAGGGCTGTGTGGCTGCCCACGGGCAGGAGGATCTCCGGTGCCCGCCTCCCTGTGCAGAGCAGAAAGTCGCTGCTCCTTGCTGGGAGCAGTGGGGCCAGGGCCTGTAATTGCTCCTTCCGGGGCACCACTGGACACCGACACCTGTCCTGTCGTGATTCCTCCTCACTGTCACAGCGTATTTCTGTCTGCATCCTGGTGGGAGTGTGGGAGTGAGAGGGGGATGAGGGGTGGGAGAATGTTTTTGCCCATTGTGAGGGTCTGGAGACATGTCTGTGGGTGTCTCCCAGGCCTATGGGGCTCAGGGGCAGCTGTGGCACCCTGACAGTCCTGATGTCAGTGCCAGTTGGGCAACTGACGAGGATTAACAGGGGCAAGTGTAGGGTCCTGCCCCTGGGGAAGAATAACCCCAGGCACCAGTACAGGTTAGGGGTGAACCTACTGGAAAGCAGCATTGTAGAGGACTTGGGAGTTCTGGTTGACAACAGGTTGACCATGAATCAACAACGTGCCCTTGTGGACAAGAAGGCCAACGGTATCCTGAGGTACATAAAGAGTGCGACCAGCAGGTTGAGGGAGGTTGTCGTCCCCCTTTACTCTGCACTGGTGAGGTTGCATCTACAGTACTGCATCCAGTTCAGGGCTCCCCAGTTTAAGAGGGATAAGGAATTACTGGAGTGAGTCCAGCGGCTGGCTATGAACATGATTAGAGGCCTAGAGCACCATTCTTATGAAGAGAGACTGAGAGAGCTGGGTCTATTCAGCCTGGAGAAGAGAAGGTTGAGAGGGGATCTCATCAGTGTTTATAATTAGCTCAAGGGTGGATGTCAAGAGGATGAGACCTGACTCTTTTCAGTAGTGCCCAATGATAAGATGGGGGGCAACAGGCACAGGCTGAAGCACAGTAGGTTCCAGCTGAATATGAGGAGAAACTTCTTTACTTTGAGGGTGACAGAGCACTGGAACAGACTGCCCAGAGAGCTTGTGAAGTCTCCCTCTCCAGAGACATTCAAGACCCACCTGGATGCATTCTTGTGTGACCTGCTCTGGTGGACCTGCTTTAGCAGGTGGGTTGGACTAGATGATCTCCAGAGGTCCCTTCCAACCCGACCATTCTGTGACTTTGCGGGGTGAGGAGGAACAGGCGGGCGGAGCGGCAGCGCCCCCTGGCGGGTGAACCAGGACTGTCCCTCTGCCCTCGCCACACCCGCCCGGCCCCGCCCGCGGCGGTTCGTGTCCGGCCGCAGCCTCGGCTCCTCTCCCCGTGTCTCCCACGGCGCAGTAATACACCGCCGCGTCCCCGCGCCGGGGCCGGCCGAACCACAGGGCGCTGGACCGGCTGTCTGCCGCCACCGACAGCCGCCCCAGCGGGTCCGACAGCGCTTTGATTCCTTTGTGGCCGAGTGTGATGAACGCGGGGCCTCGGCCCAGCAGCTGACGGTACCAGACGATGACCTCGTTTGACTGTATGTTGGGGTGTGAGCAGTTGATGCTGATTTCGGTGCCCTCGATGGTGTCTGCCGACAGGTCCTGTTGCACCTGAGCTCTGCCTGTGGCCACTGCAAAGAAAGGAGGAGGAAAGACCAAAGGTCATCGAAGATCACCCAGGTCTGATGGCACTTTCGCCTGAGAAATTGTTAGGAACAGTGTCAGTGAGAGAGAGTGAGACTGGAATAATTGGGGAGAATGTACTCGTCGACATGGTTGGCAGATTATACTGGTGTGGGTTTGTTGAGCAAGGGCAGAAGGCTGGCATGGCATCTGAAATTGACGCATCGAGAGACAGAATGAAAGTCAGGTGCACAGATGGATGAATGGAGACAGGGAAAGGCAGCGGCAGATTTTGGTGCATTGCAGTGAAGCATCGAGGGCTGAATTCAGAAGAAGAATAATTGCTGAATGAACAGAAGAATAACATGATGTATGGTGCAGTGCAGGAAAGCAAACTTATGACTACAGATGTAAAGAAAGCAGAGGGAGAGATGAGAGAGGCATTTCGGAACATATGAAGAGGGGTTAGAGATTGTAGATACGCGGAGAGATGGGTCCAAAGATGAGTGGGTCAGTGGATAAAGAGAGGAATAGTAGACAGAGAGAATAGGAAGGGGGGACGTGGAGGGGTGGAAAAGGATTATAAAAGGTGTCAGAGAAGCAGGCGGGGGAAAGGAAGGACACGTTGAAGGAGAAGGAACAGTTGGTGCTGAGGTCCCCTAGGAACACTCCAGGCTGAAACCCGGCCCCTACCGAGCCCCGCCAGCCCCGCGCACCC
>VWYH01000279.1:0-30426 GCA_013399365.1 Pampusana beccarii
TCTGTGATTCTGTGAACTTAAACGGAGAGAAAAAGGGGCATCTGGCCAAAAGGCTGCTTTGGCCACCCAGGAGACCGATTTCAGCAGCTTCCGCAATTAGATGCTTGCAGATCAGCAGGCGTTAATGTGATAAATTATGAAAAAAAAAAAAAAAAAAAGAAAATACGGAGGAAGAAAGGACTTTTAAAACCGTGCATGAAATACGGTGTTTCTCGCGTTGATACTACCTGCCGTATTAACTAAGGAACATTTCTCCACTAAAAACCGGTTTTAAGGGCAACCGCACGAGGCCTTTTCAGGCCCAAGCGCGGGGCTGAGCCCGTCTCCTCTCTGCCCGCTCTCCCCCGAGGGCCGCGGCGGCCGCGCCGCCACAGCAGCCGCTCCCGCCGGGGCGCTCGGCGAGCAGGAAGCGCTAGGGCCGCCGCGGCCTGCTCCGTGCCGGGCCCACGCACCGCCCTCCCTGCGGGCCAGCTCCGGGGCAGCCGGCGAGCAGCCCCGGCCTAAGGGGCCTCTCTCAGTGTCAGCGACCGAGGGACGGGGCTCACGGAAGCCGCCCCAGCAGCAGGGGATCCATCCTGCACCCGCATCCCCCACACGCGGCCCTGCCCCGGGGGAGAGGCCCGGGCGGCGGCCGCACCACCGGGGCGCACGCGGGCCACGCGGCGCTACCGGCCGCCAGCGGCCCCGCTCCAACCCTTCGCTCACCATGGCCGCGGCGGGGCCTTCCTGACCGACTTATTCCCGGGCGAGGGGCGGCGCGGGGCCCAGCGAACAGCGGTGAGCCAGGAGGCGGCTGCGAGCGGCGCTGGGAGAGGAGGGTGCGGCGGCGGCGTGGCGCTTATATAGCGAGCGGCACCGCCTCCATCCGGGCGCTGCGGGACCTTTCACCCGCCGAGCCGGGGCCCGGAAGCGCTGCGGAGGGGAAGCCGGGATGGTTTCGCCTCTTGCGCGGGGGACGGTGAGCGGTACCGGCCCTGTGGGCGCTGGTTGTGCCGCTGGCAGCGAGTAACCAGGGGAGAGGGAGCCGGGAGGGTCCCCCCGGCCGCCCAGCTGGGCTCGGCGGTGAGGGGCAGGGGCGGCCGCCGCGCACCCGGCGGGACGGAGCTCCGGGCGGGCCGGGCCGAGCCGAGCGGGCTCAGCGCCGGTTCCCGCGGGCCCTGTGGGCACCGTGCGCTCCGCTTTGCCTCCGCCGGTAGATTCCGGCTTTGTGCTGCGGGGAGCAGCGGGTTTGACGCACAAGCTGGTCTTTGTCGCTTCCAGAGACAGCGAGCCCTGCCCGTCTGAGCCCTTTTATCCTCTTCAGTCACTGCTGAGTGTGGAGCTGCAAGAATAAAAGCTTTCAGTGCAAATGCTGGATTCGTTCGTTCTTGAGTACGGGAACTTAATTTTTTAAATTGAAGTCTATTTATTCAGATTGAGCATTGGATTGTTTTGGGGGGGAGGAAGGGTTGTTTGTTGTTTTGTTTGTTTGGGGTTTTTTTTTTCCCTATTTTTGTTTGGGTTTTTGTTGTTTTTGTTTTGGGGTGGGGTTTTTTTGGGTGGGGGAGGTTTTGTTGTTTGTTTTTCATGAGAGCAGTCATCAATTTGCCCCTGGACACTGATACACTGATAACTGTCAATGCCAAATCAAGCATTTTGCCGAGAGTGTGCCTGTTCCTAGTTACATCACTGCTTGACAGGTCTGTTGAACTGCAGCAACAGATGTTATGTGTTGTGAAATTATGGTCTAGTAGGGTCACTATGATTATCTATTTTAGTTTTGGGTGTTGCCCAGTAAGCGTAGACATTAGCAAAACTGCTACCACCTTTGGAAGCTTAGTAGTTGCTACAGTTGTTCAAAAAAGCTTGCTTGGTGTTTTAATACGAACTTACTTTCAGCTGTCACAATGCACTAAATATGTGTATATTTTTTTTTTTCTCTACCGAATATTTTATAGGTCTTCATATGGTCCTTAAATCTCATGTAATTGAGTTAACTTTTGTATGGCAGTTACTCCATTGTGATGCTCGATTTCAGACTGGTTTTGCACGTAGGTCATTTGCACTTGCTCTTTGATATCTGGTTTACTATTAGCTTTGTTGGTCTAGGTGCTGTATTCTGGTAAAGCAGTTCCAAGAAACATGGATACCAAAGTTGTTACCCTGTTGCTGCTTCATGAAATGCAGCAATGTCTTTTGCCAGTGGAGACTGGTACTTCAAAAATCTGTTTTGGTGGTAGTCCTGTTTCTCTGGTCTCTTTCTCCTTGCAATGAAAGCAGCGTTTGGTTCTGGTGGTTTGTTTTCTGAGCCTTTTAATAATCATATTAAAAATTTTGAACTCTCTTGTGCACAAGGAACCCATGTTTACTCTGTTATCAGCTGTTCCAACTACTTCCTGAGGAAGTTTTCCATCTATAAGTGTTTCATATTCATCACTCTTACATGCATGACCCCACACTGATCATGCTGAAATACTTGATTCCCCGGTAATCCAGATGGTTCTCAATCAGCAATTCTGCTATGTTATTTACTTAGAGCTTTTATGAATGTTCTTACTAAACTTCCAGAAAAAATACTGAGTAGCTTGCTACTGAGAACTAATTCCAGTGGGATTCAATTAGAAACATGTCTGACTGATTCCTCATGGATGACACAGACCTGTAACCTTAGTTTTGATTTACTTACTGTGAGCTGTATATGCATGACTATTGCCGGTTTGTGTCCTACTGAACAAAACAATGTACAAATGTGTTATATCGACACTTTTCCTATTGTTTAACAAACATATGCTCTAATTGCATGAGAAAAAAGTCCATCTGAGAAGACACGTTTTCCATGCGTTTAAGCTATGTAGTTTAAATAGAATTTCCTCATTTATTTCTTACTCCTGTATCAAGTGGTCATTTTTCCCCCCTAGGATTAATGCAAGGTTGACATAAAGTTCCTGAATTTGTTCCTTTCTTTTTTTTTTTTTTTCTGTAGAATTGGCACCCCCTCAGCTTTCTTTGAGGTAGGTTTGGTTTTTTTCTGAGCTTCCCCAGATTTCTCAAAGCTTATGGAAAATCCATATTAACAGCACACAAGTCTCCTTTGCCAGCTCTTAAAATTCTTGGATACAAGCGATCTGGAGCTGCTTATTTAAAAACCGCCTTCCTTCTGTTCCTGTGTTTAAGGCTTTCCTCAGCTATCCTTAGCATTTTCTAGTACAAATACGTTGTTTTTCCTCCACAAATGTTGAACAAAAATCTCTCTGAACTTCATGCTTTCTCTGAAATACAGTGTAAATAAAAATACACCTTCATGCTATTCACGTGAGTAAATACCCATTGTAAATACAGCTTTTTGCTTACTTTCTGAGTATTTTTTCATCCCTAGCTTCTAATTCATATTTTGTGTTACGCCCGTTTTTCCTTTTGTTACATGTTAGTTTTAATGTAGGTTTTTCTCCCCAGCTAATGCTAACTTTAGTAATGAGATTGTAAGTTTAGATTTATAATATACTGTTGCCATATGCTTTTTAGATGAAGATTCCAGGAAAATTTTCCTCTTGTCACATAATTAAGAAGATAAATGATTAAGAAGCAAGACATGTTTTTAACATGACTTAGTAGTCTGTAGCAGAAAAAATTTAACACCTAATTTCATGATTTATTATGCAGAATATTGTTCCACATGCATTCGTGACACTTCCTGATTTTATTTCATTTTTTGTATAGATTACTGAGGTTTTTTTCTACCTTCCTTTGACCAGTTTGTCTTTCAGAAACATTCCCGAGTAATGAAATGAGTATTTTGTTATCAATATATTTTCCATTAGCTTATAGTGGAAATTAGATTAAATTTGTGCTTCCAAATTAGTAATTCTGTTCCTGTTAATTAAATATGTATGTGTAGGAAGTTAGGTTCTTGTCAGGTTTTTGGTCGTGTGCTTGTGCTAAATGAATGGTCACCTGATTCTGTAGCTCCTTAATGCCATTGCGTTTAATCTTGCTAAATTTTGCCTGCAAAGATTTTTTTTTTTTTTTCCTCTGTGACAGGCTAAATTATACAGTTTTTTTTATCCAGAAAAGATGTTCCAATATTTTACAGATCTGTTTAGATGTCAATCAACCTTCCATCTTCCTTTGTTCACATGACAAAAAGGACCTTTGAGGAGATCTTCTGGATGTTCTTGTAGCATTAGAGTGGTTGTAATTCAAAAGCAGATCCTGGCAGGAGTCTGAGCTGTCACTCAGCATCTCCTAAAGCACTGTAGTAACTTCTCTAAGTGAAGGCTTGTGCTGCCTTCTGGTGAATGCTGAGCTCTGCACCTTTGGGTGGCTCAAAGGACGGACATATTCCCCAGGCTTTGCAGACTGGCTTATGAACACCATTTTTTCTTTCAGATAGATTTATTCTACTTATTTCACACAGGTGGCCTGTGAATGGTTTTGGCAGGGCTCACAGTAGCTTCCTGAAATCTGCTTTGTCATTTTTCATAATGATTATTTGATGTGGGCAGCTCCCTGGGTTCTGCCAGCCTGATGCCTGTAGTCTTTGCTTTCAGTGGTGACTAACATATTGCCAAAATATCTTCCTATTAACTTTGAAAATTACTTCCTTCTCTAAGGTCTTTGAAATCTGAACACATTTTTAAAGATTTTGTTTGAACTTCTGATTGTAAAACACCTGTGAGGCAGGATCATACTTGAGGCTTCTTGGGAAACCATCAGTAGGTGGTGGAGTCTCTAAGCCAGTCAGCAGCAATGCAAGGAAAACTATTCATAAGTGTTTTAAGAAAAGCCTCAGCATCTGCTTAGTCTTAATTGCAGGTATGAGCCGATCCTCTTGTGCTAACTTGAAGTTATTCAGTTGTGTCATGCCTCAGAACTGTCTTCCAAGTTCTTTGCTCACAGTTAGGTAGTACCTGTTAATATCTCTGTCCTCTTTAGATTTTGGACATCGGTATTTACTGTGTCTACAGCTGCCTCAGCTATTGAAACTTCCAGAAAACCCACTGGAACTGAAAATATCCCCTTTTTAAAGACTAATTTGTATGGTTGGGTAGTTGCTAACTGGTAACTAATGTTCTCTGCAAGTAGCAGGCAGAGCACACAGTGCATGAGCACCAGTTCGCAGGTAGAGTTCTCATTGCACTTAGCCTGTCCGTTTTAAATTTTCTGAATTTTCATCCCACTTCTGGCATAAAGATCACATAAAAATGCAGACACTCTCAAAATACTAGGTCCTCTTTACCTTTTTTTTTTTTGTAGTGAAGGAAAACATGAACTAGGTCTGACTCTGACTCAGAAAAAGAACAATTGTGCTTTGATGGACTCCTTTACCATTGACCAATGTTGCCACAAATACTGATCATTAAGATACTTCTCCAAGTGGGCAGCATGAGCTTCACAATTATTATTGCAAGCTCTTTCCTTATAAATACGTACTTTATGCCTGACAGATAAATACATTTGGCTTCTAATACTGACCTGGTTAGAGCATGATTTCCCCGAAAATTCTCCTTTGTCAGTCTGTGTTGCTTTGTTCTGACATAAATCACAGTGACAAAAAAATACTCATCTGCTAATACGTTACAGCATTTCTAGTGACACTGAATCTGTGGCATGTCACTGCAATGTGCCTTTGAATGCTCAGGATAGAGGCAGGATTGTACATCTGGGCTACTTCGGGGAGGATATTATTTGTATTTATCCTGCCCTAGTTCAGTCTTAAGATATTTTTTTTAATTGATGAATTATGTTTTCTCTCTATCCTGGAAGAATGTTGCCTCTCCACTGTGTGCTTTGCAGGTGTGACACGTGTCAAATATGTAATAATGAAACAGCAGCTTTTTGCAAAGAATAATTGTGTAACTACATAGTCTTGACAGCACCAAGGCAGTTTATTGATAATACATGTAATTTACCAGTAATCGGTGAAATATGTGGTTTGGGTCAGTATCAGCAATACAGCAGAAATCACAATACTAGGTGCTTCCAAAGTGTTAATAAGCACCTACAACTCTCTCACATACCCTTCTACAACTAATCCCCCAAATTCTATCCCCGCTTACCTATTCACACAGCCACACATGCACATCCCCTCTCTTGCAAGAAGCATGGGTGAGAACCGCACACTCCCGCTTTTAGCAAGTGCAAACTCCCCTATTTCTAAATCCTTGCTGGCAATACGGGCACAGGTGTCTGTGCAGCTAATCCACGTGTCAGCGACAGCGTTCCCCACCAGTTCCCACACGTAATCCTGAGAGGTGGGTCCCTCCCGATGCGCCTCATCCTGTTGGTGCCCCCATCTGCCCTGGGAACAGGGTGGCAGCTGCTGGCCATGTCCCGTGGGGAGAAAGCTGTTGGGCCTTAGAAGTTATATCGCCTGCTGCTCTGGTGCTGCTTTCCCAGCCCGCGGTTTCTTGTAACAATCACGAATTCTCATGCTGCTTTTCAAGCTAACTTCTTTTCTCAAAAGTCTCTCAGTAATCTAATCCCCTGGTTACTGTTTAATCTGGATGATCATTGTCTTAGACAAGCTTTGTTGTTGTTAGTGTCCTCTTAGCGTTATCAGGGTTTGGGCAAACATCCTCTCAGAACAGGCCAATCTGGGTATTCTGTTCACACTCACTATTTACACTCACATTCCTACGGTATCATCTGTTGTTATCCAGGCCACATTACCAAGAGGGGGACATGCAATTCCTGTACAAAAAATCCCCAGTGCCAGTCCAGCAAAAGCGGAACTAGTGGATGCACAGACAAAACTGGTATTTTTGCATCCAGTTTTCATTTTGGAAATAAAGTCTTCACTTTGGAAGACTTAATGTGTGGAAAGGTTAATCAAGTATAAAAATATATTGCAAACTACAAAAATCTCTGTGATCCAGATTTGGCCACTTGAGGCAGCACTGTTTGGCGCGGTTTGTCATGGTCCGTTGTACTTTGAAGAAATAGTTCAAGAAGAGTGCGATGGTTTTCACATATGTTGAAAAGCTGCATCTATTCACATAATATCCTCATGACTTTTTGAACATAGCAAGCTGTTTTACCAACTGCGTTGGAAATGGCTTCCAGCATATGGGTTGGTTTGCTACCTTTGCCTCACTGGCTTCTCTATGGACACTTTGTACTGGGAGTATTTAGGAAGTAGTGGGACGTGCTCGTGCGTATGAAGTCTGGCAATACTGTGCTAATAAAGACTTCGGTGTTGTCTGTCCTCCTTTTGTCTGCCTCCTGCACAGACTTTGCGGGAAGCGACCAGCAGCAGAATGTTTGCACGCTTGAATATCTGTCCTTGAGGAAGAAAAAGTTGATTCGTTTTACAGCAGTTATGTTTACCAATACATGTAGTCCACATGTATTTTTGCCCATGACCCTCTATCTACTGTTTTACAGCCCAGTTTCTGAAGTCACTGATGACATTTTTTTTCTTCCAAAAACCAGTTTAATCTAATCTAATTCTTTGGCGAGACAGAGTAGGAGGGAATTGTTTCACGGTGCTTGTGCTGCCCCTCTATCATGGAGCAGGGATAATTTAAGGAATGATCCTGACCTCACACTGCCTTACGACTAGAGGAAAAACTTCTCTTGACATAGAATGCATCACCACACTGTGCATTTTTTTCCTGAGGTTTTTCTCATCCCTTTAAGATTAGTTTCCCCCTTGCGATATTATTGATGCAAATGGTTTTCAGATGATGAACATTTGCAAGCACAAAATCCAGCAAATGTTTGCCATAGATGATGATGAGATTTAAAGCAGGGGAGAATCAGCATCTTGATGGTATAGGACTACCACAGCAGGATATTAGTGGCTTCTCACAATTTTGCTTGCAAAGAGATGCCCTTCCCAACCCTGGAGTCTGTGCAGGAAGACTACAGCCAATTCAGTAATGCTTCTCCTGTTGTGACCTGACCCTGTGTGAATTAGCCAGGGTGAATTACTCAAAACCTGACAGGAACAGGAATAATAACATAAAACTTAGGACCTGGAACTGAAGGAGATACTGTAGCGTTAAAGATGTGCTTTAGAAACAGGAATTATTAGCCATTGAGGAAATGGTTACACTGTGATTGTTCAGAACAGCTGTTCGGATCCACAATGTAACATGAAAGTGATCCAAGAGGCACCAAATATTAAGAAGTTTTGGTTTCAAAGGGCTTGCTGACTTCTCTATAAAGCTCATGTGGCAAAGCAGCAGCTGCAGCCTACTACATAGAAATTACGAGGTTGCTGTAGGGGGTCAGGAACAACAACAGCAGTCTCTGTCATGTCATTTCATAAGAGACCGAGCAGTTCTGTTGAAGAGAACAACTTACAGGAGAGGAGAGCAGGTCTGTTAATCTTGTCTTTCACCTAAATAAACGGCAGAAGTTCCTACTTCTCTTGTAATGAAAACAGGGCTTGCACGTGTCCTTTCACACCAGTGTATAAAACGTCATTGCTAGAAATATGTGATAAGGTTTGGTTAGTCTCCCAGAAAATGTAGAATAGAAAAGTCTTTTTCCCCTGCAACGATCACTTAAATGTTGTAAGAGCAACTCAATATAGATGTACACGATCGCACCTCCAACATTCCTACCGCTGTGCACAGTGAAAACCCTTAACAACACGTTTTCCAGACGCAGACCAAGAGGAGCAGTGTTGTCTGCTGGTTTAAAACTAAAGAAAATACAGTATTAGTGCTTAAGAGGGTTGTGGTCAAGCATTCCATTTTGATGCAAATAAAATTAATAATTGTGGTATACAGAGAAGATGGTTTTGAGTAGGGTAGCCATGTGACCTGAAAATATTTCAAGAAATATTAACACTTGTAATTTTTTCAGCATTATGATCTCATGCTTTTATTTTAAGTACAAAACCATCTTTCAATAATTATGAGTGTTGGAAAACGTTTCTGAGAGCACCCAGCAGGTACTTTGTTCTGCCAATGGGCCCCTTCCCCCTCCCTTGCAGGGGGTGTATTAACATTTCCTTTTCGAGAGTCCCTGGCGTGTTCAGAGGAAGAACTGCTGCTCATACACTCTTGTGAAATGTTCTTGGTGTGAGGTAGAGCCAATCTCTTTGTTCTGACAGCCACAAATCCTTATGCTAATACCTGGAGATCGATTCTCCTTTCCTGAAAACAAAAACAAAACAAACCCCTACACACACACACAAAAAAAAACAACCACAAATAAACAAACAAACAACCTTTGCCTTAGAAAACCAAGCTTTTTACTCTTAAAATCTCTATATAAACGAACATGTTTGGTTTTTTTTTTTTTCCAATGAAGAATCCTCCATTACCTGTGTACTAGTATACATTGCTAAATAATTTCTGTTATTAAAGTATAGCACTAACTAATAATCATAATTAGCACATAGCACAATCATCAGTAAAAGAAAGGAAAGACCCCACAGACAGTTTGGGGGTTGGTAATGATTCAAAGAGCATTTTAAATGAATCAGTTTTTCATCTCGAAGGGCCAAGACAGTTGGGTTTTGGGGAGTCTGGGGGCAGGTGGGAGATGAAGATGATGACGCTTTGAAGTAAACCAGAGACTAATACAACCTGGTGGTGATGGGTGAGTGCCCTGAAGGGAATCAATGACCTCATCCAACTTCAGGCACTAGTTCAAGACCTTTAGTTTAAGTTGTAAGGAGTCCTGACAGACCAGCGGGCAGGTTGCTCTAAGACACAAGACAGAAATTTATGTGTCAGCATAAACTTATTTTCCAACGAGACCTTCGCTGATTGAATAGCTTTGGTTTTGGGGGTGTCTCCCCTCTCCCTGTTTCTGGCTTGTCTCATTGCCTCCTCCAGCCACCTCGTTTGTCTCTCTGTGAAAATGGCTCTTTCTTACCACCCTTGCTAAGATTTTGTCTGGTAGGGCCAATTTTTATGGTTAGGACACTATTTCAAATGCTTTTTGTGATTCAATACACAACTTTTTTAAATGAACTATGCAAGCATGATAATATTCAAAGCAGAAAAATATTTTTAAAAAATTAAATAAATTTATTTCCTCTGGAAGTCAGCCATTGACAGGAATTATTAATTCAATTTTTAAAATATGCTTTTTCTTTTCTTTAAATGAGAAAACATCTAACAGTAATAATTTCATTCCTAAAAGCTATACAAGGATTGACAACTTTAAGTGATGTCTGGAGAAGTTCTGTCACTTTATATACAAAGAGAAAGTCAGGTGACATTCATCTACTGGCATGTCAATGTAATGATACAATCCTTCAAAAGCTTTGTGTGTGGCTTTTGTATTACCTGCAAACCATTTTAACGGAACTGTTAGACAAGAGAGGAACAAGGATGCGGCCGAAGTATATGATATCTCTCTAAACTTACTGAAAGACATAGTATACACTATTAACTACTATTTTAAAAAATCCAGCCTCCTCAGCGTATCATTTCTCACATTTACACTCAGTTTTTGTAATATCTCTGTTCAGGTGCAACTCGCCATACTTGTCTCTGGGACCAGTTTCGCATGTGCCATATCTGAATCAAAACTCTTTCACTATTCTTGAAGAAAGTGGTTGAGAACAATACATGGCTTGAAAATAAAACTGGTTTTCCTTCTGCCCTTTTGTGGGGAGCAACTTAAAAAGAGCTGAACATTTGCGTTTCCAGTTTGCAGCCTACTTTGCTCTTTGTAGCCTGGCACATGTGCAGGAGAATATTTATTGTTCTCCCCGTTATCCCAGGTGCGCTGCAAAGGCGAATGCAATCACCTCTCTGCTCTGCCGAGCCCTCCAGCTGTTGCACTGCAGGCTGGGCAGAGAGCGAGACTGAACCTTGTGCTCCAAGTCCAGCGATGGATGGTGCTTCTGCTATCGAATTGTCCTGTGGCATCCTTCACTGATGGCAGACTGGGAGAGATGCCAGTAGACCCATTTTGTTCCATTTGCCTTCTTTAACTGGTTTTAAGGCTTTCCATTTGACAGGCAGAGAAATATTTGGCAGCTGGGTTAACTGAAGCATAGAAAGAGGCTCTTTGAGCACTCCATTAAGGTATTTGTAGCAGATAAATGGCTAAAAGAAAGTATAAGTACAGTGCTCAAAGTATAGTTATTTTTTAAAATAACCATTCATTTTTTCCCCTATTCTCATCTTTGTTTTAGTGGATGAATTTATAAACAGAGATGCTAATGCTGCAAAAAATGATATATAAGTCAAATACTAAGCATCCACTTAAGTCCCATTGAATTTAGAAATATTTGTGGTATATTCAGTAAAACATTTTTTTGTTTTGTTTTCTTTGCTGCAGATACATGTTACCACACAACACAGAAGCAACCCACGCATCTTCACACTTCTGTCTTCCTGCTTCCCATCCTGCCTTCTATATTAAGGATGTGCCCAGCTCCAAGTTATATTGTATTTTTATCATTTGAAGATAGTGGTGTTACCTCTTTCTTTCTGGGGTGAGATAAAGCATGACACTGGAGGGAAAAAAAAAAAAATGTAAGCGCAGAAGAAGCCTCCAAGGCAAGAGAAGCAAACAACAGAATAAGCCAGGGACAGAGTTCCTTGTTGATGGGAAGCCAGAGACTCTTAAACAGAAACAGATAAATGTTCTCTGATTAATTATCAAATATGTTTAAACTGTAATACTCCCACGCATCTCACACCCAAAGAGAGGAGCATCAGAATTATAGCTTATGCTTACTTTTAAAAAAACTGATTATGAAATATCTGTTGATATTTCTATTTGAGAACCAAAGACACTAAACCTTCAGTAAAAGCTATAGCAAGTGTAATACAGAATGACAAAATTACACCTCCATGCTTTTTCTTTTCCTTATTTCTCATTCTTTCTAGAAACTGTTTATTACAATTGCATACTGCCCATGCTTCCAGCCATTTTTTCTTGTCTCATAATCACTTGACTGCTAAAGTAATTATTGCATTTCACAGACCTCAAGAAAGCATGTGGAAGTTGGTTTTCATTGTGAAGAAAAGCATGAAAATATTTAATTTTGACCTAAAACCATTTCAGCCCTAACTAGTATTGTCTCTTATTTGGGCACTCAGTCTGAATTAGATAAAATTACATAAAATCTCTTTTTTAATTGCATCCTGTNGTATCTTCTTTATATGTACTTTCTGAAACTAGTCAATGCAGCCAGATTAGGTAGTTAGGCACTGGGAGACTGAGGAGAACTAGCTGAAGTTTCCATGCAGGCTGTGGTCACCGCAGACTGCTGTGAGGCAGGGGATAACCCATCCGGATTTGAATAGTTAGTGCTGCAGGGCTGGAGGTTGGAAAGGCAGCTTGTGCTACTTCTGAACAGAGAACATAGAATATACCCAAGAAAACCAGCTCACCTTGAGAAAATGTCCACTGTGACATGGCGTTCCAGGATCCCAGAAATGTCACTGAAGTTGCTGCTATTAAAAACAAAAACAAAACCAAAAAACAACAACCACCAACACCCCCCAAAAACCCACCAAAGAACAACAAACCAAAAAATCCCAACCCAAACCTGAACACAAGAACAATTTTGCTTCCAAGGAAAATAATAATCTCAAGCTGTGGAACTTGGTTGATGGTAAGACATGAGAGATCTGACATTTACCATTTGGCACAAACGAGGCTTTGTTCCTTCCTAAGAGCGCAGTTGAGATGCAGGGCCACTCTTATCTGAGGAGGTCCAGCCTGTTCTAGGCATCAGATAACTCAGGCCCTGAACAGAGCACACCTGGCTGGTGGAGGGCTGAAGGGCACAGCCCAAAGAAATATTACAGTACCACCATGGCCAGGCTGGCACTGATGCTGCATCATCTGAATCTGTGCAATATAGGATCCTGTACTTCTGAATTTGCTAGACCCTACAGAGCTAACCAGGACATGAATGCTAGTCCAGCCTTTCAAACTCATTATGCTTTTATATACACCCTGCCAAGGCATTTAGTCCCCAGAAAGAAAAAGTGATGTCCCTTTTCATATTTGGTTGGCTGAATGATCGGGGCAGCCATACAAAGGATCCTCGGCACTGGCTTCACAAGTGTTTCGTGCTCAGAAAGGATAGCAAGATGTCAACAAACTACAATTACCTGGCTGTAGCACTTTATCCAGGCCTTCTACAAATCTTCCATTTAGTTTGATCAAGCTGCTGGTGACCAGTTCCAGGAATGAAGAGAATAAATAAACTAGGTACAAGTGGCCCTTAAGGTTTATCCTGACTTACAACCATGTCTTGCTACCTGTGCTTCATACATATGTATGAAGAAGGAGATAAAAAGAACAAAACGAGCTTCTAGAATGACCTAGGGAGACATTTGGATGAACAGAATCCCTTAGCAGTTGTAACACAATTGTCTGCAACTGCTCTGTTAGCATCATGTGCCTTCTGCTAATATTCCATACGAAGGTATGCAAGTGTGACAGTTAAAGAGCAATGTGCAGCTACACTCATTAGCTTTTATGCCAGCTTGAGAAGCAAGAAGGCATCTCTTAAAAACCTGAAGCCGTGTCCAGATGAAGAAAATGGAAAGGATAAAACTCTGGTGGATTAAATATAAAAATAGATGGGAAAACAAAACAAAACTAAACACAACAAAACAACTTCAAGGAACTAACATAGACCCCACAATTTACTATTTTCAGGTTATCAAGAACAAGAATTCCGTCAAGCCTCACTGGCAGATCTACTGATGACAGGTTTTTAAAAGAAAAACAAAACAAAACAGCCCTAATCATTGAAACCTGATTTCCCCAAGACAACAAAGCCCCTGCATGGAATCAAAGTGTGTTCCTTGCATATTCGCTGTCCCTGGAGGAAACAGAATAGGCACATACTAGAAACATTTTTGTGGGAGAACTCAGGAGCTGCCTGAAATTCAAGCATCTATAAATGTGATTATAGTTGCAGAACTTCTGTGGTTGGAAAGGACCTCTGGAGATTGTCCAGTCCAACCCCCTGCTCAGAGCAGGGTTAACTAGAGCAGGTTGGTCAGTACCACGTCCAGCTGGGTTCTGAATATCTTCAAGGACGAAGACTCCACAACCTCTCTAGGCAACTTGTTCCAGTGTTTGACTATCCTCACCATATAAAACTTTTTATCTTGCATTACATCATGTCCTGTCACTGGGCAGCACTAAGAAGAGACTGGCTCCATCTTTATCGCCTCCCATCAGTATTTATACAAACTGGTAAGAGCCCCTGGAATTTTCTCTTTCCAAGCTGAACAGTGCTATCCCTCAGCCTCGTCTCTTATGAAGAGGTTCCAGCCCCCTCATCAGCTTAATGGCCCATCGCTGTGCTCCTGGTCTGGTACATCCTTTTCTTGTTCTGGCAGAGTCCAAGCTGGCCCCAGAGCTCCAGATGTGTCTCACCGGGCTGAGTGAGCAGAGGGGAATCATGGCTTCTGGCAATGCCCTGGAAGAGCACACCACCCTTTGCCATGCCCCCCCAGATGCTGTTGGCCTTTTTTGCCACAAGGGCGCATTGCTGGTTCATGTTCAACTTGGGTCTACCAGGAGCTCCATGTCCTTTCCTGCCAAGCTGCTTTGCAGCCCATCAGCCCCTAGGCTGTACTGGTGCATGAGTTATCCCCCACCAGGTGCCGAACTTTGTAGTTCCCTGCGTTGACTCCCATCGGCAGATTCTTCCAGCTTGTTGAGGTCCCTACCAGCACAACCATCTGAGGTACTGACTCCTCCATAGAGTTCTGTATCATCTGCAAACTTGCAGAGGGTGCACTCTGTCCTATCATCCAGGCCATTAATTAAGACATTAACCTGTACTGGGCCCAGTTGCAGTCTCTGGGGTACACCACTAGTGACTGGTCTTCCACTGGACTTCATGCCACTGATCACAAACCTTTGAGCCCAGCAGCTCAGCTAGTTTTCATTTTTCACTATCTAGCCTGTATTTCCTCAGTTTCTTTATGAGGATGTAATGGGAAACAGAGCCAAATCCTCACTAAGGTCGAGATAAGCAACAGCCACTGCTGTCCCCTCATCCAGCAGCCAGTAATTTCACTGCAGAAGGCTACCAGGTCAGTCAAGTATGATTTCCTCTTCATAAATCCATGCTGACTACTCCAAATCACCTTCTTGTCCTTCCTGTGTTTTCCAGTGATTTCCAGAATTATTTGTCTAACTGGCTTGTAGTTTTCCAGATCTTCCTTTTTGGCCATCTAGCAGATAAAAGTTAGATTTGCTCTGCTCCAGTCTTCAGGAATCTCTCCTGATGACCATGACCTTCCAAAGATAATCAAGAGTGACCTTACAATGACATCAGCAAGCTCTATCAGAATTTGTGAGTGCACCCCATCAGGATCCATGAACTTGCATGTGTCTTGTTTGTTTGAATGTTCCCCAACCTGATTAGGGGCTTGGAGCATCTTTCTTATGAGGAGAGACTGAGAGATCTGGGTCTGTTCAGCCTGGACAAGAGAAGGCTGAGAGGGGATCTTATCAATGTTTATAAATATCTGAAGGGTGGATGTCAAGAAGATGGGACCAGACTCTCTTCAGTGGTGCCCAATGATAGGATGAGGGACAACAGGCACAGACTGAAGCAGGAGGTTCCATCTGAATATGAGGAGAAACTTCTTTACCTTGATGGTGCCAGAGCACCAGAACAGGCTGCCCAGAGAGGTTGTGGAGTCTCCTTCTCTGGAGACATTCAGAACCCGCCTGGACACATTGCTGTGCAATTTGCTCTGGATGAACCTGCTGTAGCAGGTGGGTTGGACTAGATGATCTCCAGAGGTCCCTTCCAATCCCAACCATTCTGTGATCCTTCTCTTCCAACAGCAAGTCTTCCTTGCTCCAGAATTCCCCTTGGTGTCTCTTGGATGTTTATGTTTTAATATTTGAGTTTCATCAGGAGCTCTTTGTTTATCCTTGGAGGCATCCTGCCACCTTTGCTCAACTTCCTACTCATTGAGATGGACCAGTCTTAAGCTTGAAAAAGGCAATCCTTGAAAAGCAACCAGGTGTGCTGGGCCTCTCTTCTGTAGAGGACCATACCCCATGGAAGTCTTTAAGAAATAATTATGTGATTTCCATCTGTACAAGATATATTAGCAAATACTACATTAAAGGAAATAAGCACATAGAGATATGATTTCTTCAGAAGGAGCCAGTATTGCTTTGGCTGGAAGGAGTAGCACTTCACAATTGTGTTGCATTGTATCAGAAATCATTAGCACCGACAGCATGTGGATAAGGAGCTGGTTGATATGTTTCCCTTGGGTTTCCAAAGGCATCTGAAAAATCCTTCATTGTGAACTTTTAAAAGGTACTAAGCAGCCGTGTTTAAGAGAGAAAATCCTGGGCTGGATAAGTCAATAGGTAGGAACAGAGGATAAAAGCAAAGTGTCAGTTCTCTCAACTAGAGAAAGCACCCAGTGATGTTTCCCAGGGTTCTGTGCTGCTCAGCACATTCATGAGGAACATGCAAGAGGGTGAGCCATAAAATAAACAACTTTGCTGCTGGTGGAGTTATTTAGGACAGTGAGCGCAAGGGGCAGTTAACAAACTAGCAGAACGAAATTAAAGGTAAATTGATGTAAAGTCGAGGGAAACAGGCAAAATAATCCTTATTATGTAAAATGATGGATTCTGAGCCTGAGATGCTTCTTGATTAGTATTAACTCAATGCTCGTTAACAATCAAAAAGCAGCAAAGGAAATCTTAGAAATTACATAGAAACAGAGAACATCATTGTGACAGCTGACTATGATGTGCCTATATCTTGAGTCCTGTGCAGAATTCTCATTCTCATTCCCATCCAATAAAATTGACAGAGACACCTGCAGAGCTGATTACGCTTCAAGAGAAGGTCTTGGCCATCCAGTATTCTTCTGTCAAGTATAACAGAATTTAAAGGGTGCTTGATTTTTCACAAAGGCTCAAGTAGCACTTATTGATGCTGAAGTATCATTAAGCACAAAATATCAACTTTCTAGAAGCTTAAGCAACAGCTACCTAGATTGGCAAAATAAATACAACACAGGAACATCTAGGAACTACTAAAAAATTTTAATTCAACTTTTGATTATATTCTTTTGAAGACTGGAGAAACAGTTTTATGTAAGGCCTGATGTTAAGCTGAGGTATGCCAATGGCTTTAATCCAACATTTTATCTTACATGTCCTCAGATAATCATTTTAAAAGGTAATGAGTTATTATGGTAACTTTCATAAGATATTTCTTGTTTATTAAAAGAAGTTCTGGAACACAAAAAATGTAAGCTCTGATGCTATAACATAATTATTTTAACAGAGGAAACACAGGAAATCTATTTCAGTATTTACCCTAGATTTTTCAATTCCAGACAGCATTTCTTAGGTCCACTTAAGAGTGACAGAAGAGCAAGAAACAGTTAAGCTTAGATATGCTTTATAAACCATTAATTTCAATGACCAACTCAAATACCATAAAGACCTACAGAATCATCTCAAATTCACATAGTTGCTCATTTCCAGGATTTGATGGAGCTAAGAACAGATGTGGGTCAGAAATCAGGAAATTGGCTCAATTCCTTTGGGATTTTTTTTTTTCAGTGTGGAAACAAGAAGGAGGAAGAGGAAAGAAGAAAAACAATTTAACTGCAACATCACTGTTTCTCCCATCTTAAAAAGAAGCAAGGTCTTTGAGCAGAATGACAATATCAGCTACAGCAGTCGGATCTTCGGAGATCCAGATAAGGGTTGAGATCGACAGATCTATAATTATCAGTTCTGATAAACTGGGGACCAGAGCTCTTTGTCTTCAGCATTGCCTACAACAGTTGCTCACCCAGACATCTTACAGCTAGATTAGGAAAGACAGTAGATAAGCCAGAAGCAGCACAGAGGATAGTTCAACAGTGTATGCTTTGAGCACCTGCAGAGTATCTTTATTATTGCTTCAAGCAATCTTCCTCTTCAATACTTCCAGTATCTTGTCTAATACTGACCCACGCATTAGAAAGGGCAAGTAATCCCCCCTTGCCCTGATTTATGAGGTTTTTGTATCTATACATCCTCCCTCTATGTTTTACCTTTTTTTTTTTTTTTTTTTAAACTCCCCTGGTACCTCAAAAACCTGAGTACTTGCCATTCCACACAAGATGTGCTTATAATACTTCAGATACTAACGTTTACAATATACCAACTAGCAAGTTGCAATACACCTAGCAGCATGGAAGTCTTACAAAAGCACAAGTAGTTAATGCATCTTCCTACTCTCAGCAGCCTTAGGCTGACAAAAAGACTCCTTATTTCAATTGAGATTGAGCAGTTGACATTTTCCATTTCAGAAACAGCATACTTACTGAAATTAAGTACATCTAAGAACAAGAAAAAACCCCACTGACACACTATTTGTTTTTCTGCATTCATTGATTTGTGATGCATACTCATTCCTTGGTAAATGAAGAGGAAAAGCTCAAAATCACAAACCTAGCTAGTGTAAAGAACTACTCGTATATGAACATTTTAGAAATACCGAAAGGCATTATGTACAAAGAACCTTCCAAAAGCGACCCTCTTTTGTACTTATTTGAAAACAACTATTTTTATTCACATCACATTCCCTCAGTTTCTTTCTGAGCAAGGCAGCACACAACAGCTAAACCAGAAAAAGTGCTATTTGCCAACATCTTGATCCTTACCTCTGTCCCCTCCCACAGTAAAACCCCACACTTTAGTTAAACCTCTTTATTTATAACCTTCTTATAACAAAGCAGTTTCCTTTTTTTTAAAATTATGGAAAAAAAAAAAGGCAACAAAGCCTTTTGATTACATAGGAGCTAAATTAGTTACGTTTGGAGGAAAAATGGAGGGAAAGAAAAGTCGACAGTAAAAGAAGGGGTGAGAGTCCCGAGTGTTCCTAGGGGCTGTCCCGGAGGGCTCTGAGGCCGGGGAGCAGCTGGGCTGCACCAGGGCGCTCCTCTGCATTTGCCTTCCAGCAGCAGCTGATGATGCTCTGGAGTCTCCGGCCCACTGGTGACTCGTGGAAAACAGCAGCAGCCAGCGAAGGGCGTAAGTTATAGGCGACCACAGCATAGAGCACATACTGCCGCTCACCCAGGTAGGGCTGCTCTCGCATGGCCATTTGCCAAAGGGTGATAGCAAAGGAGTAGATGTCGGCTTTGGCAGTGACCCTCTCTCCCTTGAGGAGCTCAGGGGCACGGTGGGTGTATGTGCCCCCTTGCTGGAAAACATGGGGACTCTGGGACAAGCCCTCCTCCAGTTTCTGGGAGCACCCGAAGTCTCCGATCTTGCACACTCCCTGCTCAGTGATGAAGATGTTTGCAGGCTTCAGGTCCAAGTGCACAACGCCCTGCGAGTGAAGAAAGGCTAAGCCGGTCATAACATCACAAGAATAGCACACAGCGTCTCGCATGCTCAGGGCCTTCCTTCCACACCCTCCTTCATCGTCCTGTTTCCACGCATCGCCAGTGCCATAAATCACATGGTGCAGAGTGATGTTGCCCACGTACTCCATGATGATGGTGCCCAGGCTGTTCTGGCTGGCCGGGGCGCAGGTGCTGGCAGCTACCACACGTACCACATTCTCATGCTGTAGCTGGGCGACGTTCAGCTCAGCCCAAAAGCTCTGCCGCGACGCCAGCCGGTTTTTGCTGCTCTTCTTCACCTGCTTCACAGCCACAGTCACGCCGTGGTAGGTGGCTTTGTAGACGGAACCGAAGCCCCCAGAGCCCAGCGGCTGCAGGAGACAGACCTGGTCCCAGTCAATGGAGCACCAGGCCAGGCGTGGAGGCAAGCGGCGGGTCCTGGCTGAAAGAGTTTCCCCCAAGAAATGTTTGCTGTCTTTGCCGGGGATAACTAAGGGGCTGCTGCAGGGTCGCAAATCTGCGGATGGGGAAAACTCGAAAGGAAGAAAACAATTCAGAGGAATAGGTGATGGCATAATAAGATGGAAAAAAAAAAATAAAATAAAAGGCAGTTACTAAGACAGAAGACTAGAAAGTTTCCCTGACAGAAAGGATGCTACAGTGCCTTCCAAAGCCTTTTATCCTCTCTTCATCATTCATCCTCCCACCCTCAAATGAACTGCATCTGTCACAACTAGCTGAATCCAATCAGGCTCACCTGGAAACATTCTTCTCCAACCCTGAAATAAATCTCTAAAAAGTAAAAGCAAACGGATTTAAAGCTAAAAAAATATTAACTCACATGTATTTCACGTAATTTCTCATCTGAAGATAAAAGAAAGATGTTCTGCCCATTGATTGCCTCTAGCAAAATGCCCCAGGAGTAAATAAAGCAGTGATTGGCAAATTCATTTCACCTTGGCTCCAGGCAGGAGTGATCATCACCAGATGCGTTAAACAGCGCAAAGTCATTGTCAGAGAAAGCAGCTGAAGAGGTGAGTGCTAGCATTTGATAAGCCAATGGCAGCCATAACTAAACATGAAAGTCTGTTTGTAGAGACCTGCCACTTAAACATGATGGGGACAAGAGGACTGGTTTGGCTGCTCATTTCTGCCCATGCAGGAAAGCAAGCTTAATAGCAGCATAAAGACAAATGGTTGCTCTGTATCATCCATTGGCTGTAACAACTGGAATTATAGATAAAGATTTTATCATTTTCCCATCATACCCCACACAGTTACTACAGGTATGTCTTTTATTTCTGCATCCTCTTTTGTAGGTTTATTGCAAAATTTATGGAGCTGTTCTGGCAGAAATAAACATAATTTTGCCTTGGTGGTCCTTGTGTTTTTTCAGAGGGGCTTTCGCTCTTTTGACTTTACTTTCACATACAGTGCCCATGCTAACTGCCTTGGTGTTGGGTCCCTGCTGTGCTGACCATCCATCCATCAGAGCACCCTTGTGGGACCTACGCAGCCAAGCGCTTTCAAATATTCCGGTAAGGATCTTTCTGTACACGTTGACAAATATCTTGGAAAGCTTGGTCCCCGTTTCCCACATCCTCACCCTTCAGAACCTTCCTCTGGATGTCAGCTTTGCCAACAGGGATCCTGCCACAGGACTTCAGAGACTGGCAGTGCCTGTTTCTTCAGAGTTTACCTCTGGGCAGCACTGGCTCTGCAGGCAGTTCCTGCTGGGTCTTCCTGGTGTTCCTTTTGTTTCGCTGCTCTGGATGAGTAAGAGGTAGTGCAGACGTGCTGAGGGAGGTTTCAGGAGTGCTTAGAACATGTGCAAGCAGAACTGGAGTGGTCTCCACCTTCAGAAGGGTTTGATTGTCCTCCTGAACAGACAACCCAAATGTCCCAAAGGCATCTTCTGACCCTACTCGAACCCTGGATCAGCTCAGTCAGAGGGTTTCAGGCAGCACTCCGTAGCAAATCAGCAATGGGGATCTTCCCAGGCACTGAGGCTTAGGACGATCAGGAGAAATTTGCCATCGCAATTCACAGGGAAGCAAACTTGGACCAGAGATGAATGAGAACGGGGAATTAGGGTTATCACCTCTCAGTGTGAAACAGGCAGGCTGGGGGAGAACTGGGTAAATAGGTGCCAATATGCATTGTAGGAGCTGTTAACAAGTGAGAGTGTGAGGAGTCAGGGATGCCAGAGGGCCTCTGGGTGGCCCTGCGTGGGACAGTCCCTGCAGACGCCTGGCAACACGCGCTCTTCTTTCCTCTCTGCTCCCAGAAGGGACTCTTAAGAGTACAAGAGGCCCCCGGACCCCCCCGGTGCCATTGCACCCCGCGAGCTCGCTGTTGTGAGGCAGAAGCGGGGCAGGTTGTACCCAGCTGCCTGGCCTGGGCGCTGCTGCCACATCAGGCTCCACAGGGATGCTCTGAGGGTGGCGGGAGGACCAAAGGAGCTCTAGTGTAGTTTTAAATATGCAGTGAAGTAAACCATCGCGATAACAGGTATTTTACACTCCTTTTGTGAGCAGCAGTGTGATTTTCGTGCTTCTATGAAAAAGTCTTCACTTCTGATCTTTGCAGAGAATGTCTCCTGGGCAGGCAAGGTGCGATGGAAATGAAAAACTGCCGTAAGGAGATGAATCTCTGCTGGAGAGAGAAATAATTTTTTATTACTATTTTCTGAGTGCTGCTAAGGCTCTACTTCTTGCACGAACTTCTGTGCCACACAGTATACAAAAGCAGCAGAGACACACCTCTGCTATGAATTCTCCAATAACTTTGGCCTTCTCACGGGAGAAGCATACTTGCTAAAACCTGTTTTCAGCAGGTTAAGGTGGCAGAGAAGGTTCGAAGGGAAAGCTGTTTGTGGGAGAGGTGCAGGTAGAAGGATGCATGGATGAAGGGCCTGAGGGTGGACCTGTTAAGCTCACAACTACAGGAGCGTATCTGGAGATTGTGAATGCTGCAGAACACAGCAGTAAAATCTTTGTTCATAAAACAGAGGGTTAGGATTAGGGCTGTTCCCAAATTTCTGTGGTTGAAGTCTCATTTGGAAGGATAGAGCAGACCTTCCATATTTCTTTTATCAAAATCCATGTCGCCTCCACTCCTTCCAGCTGTCCCTTTTCTGGTAATTTTTTCTGTTACTCTTTTCTGTTAGAAACTTCTCCGTTTTGCCCCTGTCATGGCAGACAGGTTGTGCGGTTCTTGTGGAATGCACTGAATTTTTGAACAGGAAGAAGAGTGTATTTGGGGATCTAAACAGCCTTCATGTAACTCACTATCCTGTCTCAAGCTGACTGCTGAGGACTGGATCAGGGGGACATCCACTGTCTTTTAGCGTGAACGCAACCAAAGCAGATTTCAAAGCAAGCGGGCTTTTATTTTTAATAGTCGTTGTTTTCCTGTAAGCCACTGATGACTCGACCCAGTGACTTCCCACGAGGTACAACCACCCCAGCCACCCTTCCTCAGGGCAACGAACCCACAGCAGCTTCCAAGCGCACTGTTCCATGACACTGCTATTTCCACCAGGAAAAAGGAAGCTGTATGAAGCAGAAGTCACCAGCAGAGAATGCTACAGGAACTTTCAAGAGGGAAACGCACAGTCCGTGTCCCGAGGGCTGCAATGTGACATAGCTACACAACAGGTCACAGCTACCGTAACCTGCAGCAGTGACGGTTTTGTTCCAGGCTTGTGTGTCGCATTTCTGCAAGTAAAACATGCCTCTGCATCCAATGCTGCAACAGCTGCCTGACCTAATCTGCGCTTCCAGCTGAGAAAGAATACAGAATCAGTCTCGCTCGGTTCACCCGTTTATATTTCACTTGTACATGAGGAATATAGAAACTCTTTGTTTGCCACTACTGCTAGTTACTACTGCTGCTGTTCGTGGAGTTGCGGGACAGAAGTCAGCCCCCATACCAAGGGCCTTAAAGGACTGATACGGATGTAACCCACCACAACAAAGCACACATCCCAGAGTTTCACTGTCATCAAGGTGCATCCCTGTTGTTTTGTCTAAAACAGGTGAAGAACAGAACTGGGGATTCAAACCAATTTCAGAGAATTTAAGAGTGTATAGTTGTATTCCTCTCCACAATCATACTTTATCCCTTTGTACATTTGGTTGGTGTACCACGTAACAAACCCTTGAAGGCCTGGCTGTCCAGTGGCTTCTAAGAACTGCTTTACTGTATAGAAGTAGCACTGTGTTTCTACTAAATTACTTTATAACCTTACTAAAGGACTCAAATTTATCTCTTGAGTACTTAAATTACAGTCCTACTCTCAAAACAAGACAGTTCCTTAGCCTGTGCCTTAGTGATTTCTCAGAGGTTTTCTCCCCAGTTTCAAATGAAAGTTTTCTTTTTTTCTCAGTTTACTGTCAATCCCTGCGATCTCAGTTTAGGATTTGATGATGAACCTACATTCTTCCTTATGCATATTGTGTTTCGTGGTCCAAATGTTGCTTCCAGTCACACCTCACAGACCTCCAATGATAACCAGAGTTGCCTGAAAGCAGTTCTGATATGATCGATCGCACCAGTGTAAGCAATACTATTATCTGAAGCCAGTCCATACACAGGCTTGCTCTGAAGACAGGCCACTGATTAACCTCCTTTTTTTCTGCTTTTTTTTTTTTTTTTTTACTACAAGCACAAGCCAGAAAAGAATCCAGTTCATGTTTCAGAGTTCGGTTGTTTCGGTGAGACAAATGACACCTTGGAATAGCAAATACAAGCACGTTTTCATCAGAGCAGCCGGAGGTAAACCCAAACGCAAAGAATGAATACATCTGCAAGAATTGTGATGCTGTTTTACTGCTGACATAATAATAATAAACATTTTAAAAGGTTAAACCCTAGTTTATAAATAATAAGACCAAGTTTCAAACACACGTTGCCAAACAGCTGCTTGATGCTTTTTTCCTTCCCAGTGAGGCTACTCTGTGTGCTCAGGAGCCCAAATTAAAGGCTCTCCTTACCTGAACACACTGAGGTTTCAACTGGAAGCACTGGGAACGCAGCTGAGGTTTCACAGCTGATTTACTGGGGCCTCAGTGACCACCACTGACCAGGGTGGACCAGGAATAACAATCTGGGACCTGCTGCTGTAGATTAACTTCACAATCGCAAAACGGCACCTTGAGACAAGCCAAGAGAACCTAAACTACAGGGGTAAAGATAATAAAATGTGAAATGCAGACTCTAACGCACAGCGATACTTTCTGGCCATGCAAGGATGGATACTTATCCTGGCAGTTTTACCACTTTCAGCAAAATTGTCCAAGACTGGCTCTGCAGCCTCGCCCCTGGAGCAAAGCTCACTTCGCTGGGTCACAGGGAGATGACAAAAAGTGACGGTGGAATTGGAGACTTGCGGCTTAAGGACTAGAAAACAGCCCCAATACTTAACGAGGATAATGAACCACCTACAGCAAAGGGCCCAGAGGGTAACGCTGGTGCTGTTGTAGCACCTGGAGGTGGCCGCTCTCCCAGGGACGCAGCCGGAGTGCCGATGCCCGGGCTGCAGCGTGACAGGGTCAGTCTCGCCCAGCAGCTCACTCGATCCCATTAACAGAGATCACGCCCAGCTCTGTCACTCCACGCGTGCACTGTCACAGCAAACGTGGTGGCTCCCTGCAAACGCCACGTCCCCGGAGAGCTGCAGGAGGGAAGGAGCAAGATGATCCGCTAAATTGGGTGGCTCCGAAATGATGGCCTGGGCAGTCTGGTGGGCCATAGCAACTCACCAGAGGTTTCCCTAAGTTACGGGGTTTTAAACCTCCCAGATTAAATGGGTGGTACAGTTCAAGGACATTGTTATGTTTGCGTCAGTGAATAAGGAAAAGCTTCTTGTAGAAACACTGCTGAAGAAAAATATGCCTAAACTGGACAGAGCACACGAACTATGGGGCAATCCTGTGATACTTCATTGGCGTTAAGGAGCCAGACGGTAACAAAATAAGAGGAGACAATTCTTAGGTGAGGACAGACATTGAGGTTGGGAGCTAAGTCTCTGTTTATTTGTCATTAATGCTTGATATGTGATGTTCCTATGTTAAAGCTCAGATGTTGTTCATTTATGGCATGCCCCTTAACCATACAGAGCCTGTATTTTGTTTTCATTTTCACTGCAAGTACTTGTAGAGGGAACTTTACGATTTAGCCATGGCCCTGTGTATAACAGTTTAACACAAAAACACTAAGACAGGGTTGACTATATTTCACAGGCACAGCCTACAGAACTTTTCCGCTGAAGTTGTATCTCACGCCACACAAGGATGCCTGACAAACACCTTCCTGGCAGGAGTCTGTGTGCCCCTCAGATAAATTGCTGTCTCTCACAGATTAATCAAGTATTTGGAAGAAACTCGTGCAACCTGCCCGCGAAACCACACGCTGTGTTAACCAGGAGATACCTTTACAAACAGCATGATTCATTTTGGACTTTTAAAACTCAAACACTTCCAATTTTTTTGAAGTAAACCAAAACGAAACTGATTTCTCAATTTCTCCCGGTTTGATTGCTATCCTCCCATGCATGTACACATAAATATATACATATACACACATACGTGTATATATATATATACACACCCCTACAGAAAAGCATAGGCCATGTACTGATCCTCACAAACTGTGACTATTCAGGTTCTCGGCACTGTTTTACACACAAGCAGAGATCTGACTGATTTATATGAAAATGATACCGAACCATTCTTCTTTGTACACGGCAGTTCAGTGCGACAGTGAAAATCAGCGCCAAGGGGAAACGATCAAGGACCAATTCACCCGAGCGCCAGCCCCCCCGCAGTGTGCATTACTGCTCCTGTTTGCAGAGTGCTCAGCCGAGACCTGATGGTTCTTCAGTCCCCTTTGAAGCAAACCAGCTTTGCAGCTGGTGGTTTTATGGCACAAATGTCCCCGAAGGAGACAAGGTTGTGTGTACGATGATGACGCTGAAGAACGCAACTATTGATCATATTTTAAAAATATTTTTTAAATAGGTATTTATCTATTTATCTGGAAACGTTCATTTCTTGAGGACACACGGACCATTACGACAAATAAATGTAATTATATAAAAATAAAAATACTGGGCAAGATGTTACACCTTTATTAGGAGCAGAGAAAGTTTATACTGAGTTACCTGGGATACGGCAGGCGAGCAGGAGCTTGAAACTTCACGCTACTGCTGGGTTCTGTCATTTTCACCACTACTATCTCCACTGTTGTTCAAGACACAGAAATACAGTGTTGCTGTTTACTTGCTAAAGGCCACGGCTCATAACAATAAGCAGCAGTTAATCCTCTAGTACACTTCTCAAACTTCTAAGCACAGACTACATTTTGTAATAGAGCTTATCTTGCTGTCCTACTTGCTGCCTGGCCGTGATCACCAACCCCTGCCGTGCCAACTACGGCAACTGCCACTTGGAAACTTTATTTCTATCCAATTTAATACAATGTTTTGATTTGCAAAGCAGGGAAGCCAACAGCAGGTAGTTGCTCTGTTCTTTCTAGGCCAGCAGCAGCTCTGCATCAGAGTTTTGGATTTCTGTGTCAAAAACATTATTTATGCTAGGGCACGCTTATATGTGGGAAGTAAAAGGACAGTGAAGGGGACTCCAAAATATTGTTTCTTTTCCACTCCTGGAAGACAGCAAGACCAGGTACAGAAGATACCAAAGGATCGTTTTTCTGTACTTTCTTCCCCAAGTTTTGGAACGGGACGGTTAGAGGAGAGACAGAAGGGAAGAGATGCCTGTGGTTCTGAATTTAACAAGGAAAGCTCTGGAGCAACTGCACCAAGAGGTCTCTGGATGTAACACAGACACCATCCACGTGATCGCATTCTGCTCATTACAGAGGCCAACAGAGTTTCCAGAGGGTGTCCGTTCAGAAGGACACGTGAACTCAGTAACGGTGGGTGAGACCAGCTACGACAGTGAGACAAACGGGTGGTTTTCTCCTGGGGGTGGGAGAATAAATGGTTTTGCAGAGTCTTTCAAATTGTAGAGAACCTGGAGAGCTTTTGATTTTCAATAGAACAAGGCCAACCCTCTCCAGCAAGTTAGAAGCCTGTGACACAGAGGTGTAAGTCATCTCAGAGGAAAGGGGTAGGGATCGCAGGAAAGGAAAAATGTCTGTACTGAGAAGGCAAAAGCCCATGACTCTCTGTAACAATCATTTCTCTCAAACTGGGTTATAGCAAGAAGTCCAGGAAGTCAAGACTTGGAAAACAGAGGAACCCAAAAGCAGGAACACACAGATAATGCTGATGCCAATATATTCTGAAAAGGAACAAAACGTGAAATGTTAGTCTTGTACTTTCCTGGCAAACAATCTATGCTAGGGAACAACTGTGTGGAAGGAGCAGGGAGGCAACTGCCTGCAGTTGTGCGCAGGCTGCTCGTCTGGCTGCACCGTGCATTAGAATCAGACTTCTCTGGCAGTGGCACCGGAGCTCTACAGGATCAAAGCCACACAGCTTCTCCTGGGAGTGTTTCAGAGAGACAACCCACACGGCACACACCCCCTTACCTTTATCCTGCAAACTACAACAGTCGACGTCAATGACTTGCATTAATCTGAAACGGCGGAGATCACACGCCTACGCCTCCCAAAAGAGCCGTCCCACTTCAGAGACCCCAAACTCACCTTCCAGCGTCTCATAGCGTTTCAAAGCATAATTTGACGGCAAACTCAATGGCTTCCTTCAGTTCAGATCTGTCTTGTCACAGACACAGTAGCATCATCCAATTTGTCCCTTGGCGAAATCATGAAACACGGATACTTATGCTTTAAGATTTTCTGCAAAACTGACATTTTACCAGTCATAAATTAGAAAGACAGTGTATTATACCTTTGCAAACTCGAAATAACTACGCTTAGCAAAACCAGACGTATTCTGTTATTACTTATTGCAATCCCGCACACGCAGATCAAGATTTATCTATTGAAATGCCAGGCATAAGTGATTCATTAACTAAAACCATTCTGTAATTTTATTGATATATTTTGTGGAGTTCACATATTTTTGTACAGCAAACATAACACTGTAGGCCACAAGAAGCTGCAGCACTATTGTTTAATAGCAGCAAGGTATATTTTATAATCAGGGTATGTGGACAATAAATAGTCTGTTTCTTTGGATGTGAATGTTTAAAATGAAGTTCTGCTGCAGCTTCATAATGTGATTGCTATTTTACAGAGCTTATACACAAAAATATATATGCAATCTTTTTGTCTATATTTTATACAAATACAACAGTAGTTTGTGAATACATTTTAAAGTACATATACATGATAAGCAACTCAATTTCCCATATCACAGGATAGCAAATTTTAAATGCAAGAAACATATACAAATTCAGTCTGGAATGCAGGGTTTTCTGTGTTCTTTTTTTTTCCCCCTCTATTTTTGACTCAAAACTCTTATCATTACAACATTTTAGCATACAAGTCCAAACAATTTTTCCACTAGCTAAAAATATAATTTCAGCAATCCAAGTCAGGTTTGGGTGTGTCATAATTCCCCAATATACTTTTCCCAGGTTTTGTTTAAATTCAAAGGCTTATAGTAATACACAGTATGTCCTTCACACCATATAAAAAGCCCACATTAAATTTTAACTAGCAGTCATCTATTTTTGTGAACAAGAGCTGGGCTTGTCAGCGTTTAAATTTGCATGTCCAAAATTTTACTTTCGCAAGTGCATATGAATACATTGTGGTGTTGCACAAAGTTCATTAATGACAAATTAAGTCACAGTATAAAAATATATCATACAACTATAGGTCTAGTATAGTCCTTTTTTTCTATGGGTAAAAATACATCTGCATGAGACAGGGAAGTTTGTAGCACCATGAGAGGAGTTGTATCCCAAGTTACATTAGCAGCATGATCCAATATAACAATATTGCAGGAGTGTTTCTGAGGAGATAAACATTCACTCTGGTTCAACTGTACCACTGAAGCTTATACTGAAAAGTGTTTACATATGATTAGCAATAGTTCTGTGTCACTTCCAGGGCTAGATAACTGTTATCAAAAGACACTGCCTTCCAACAAAAGTAAGACACCCTTATTGCATAAAAGCTGTGGGACTATCCAAACACATTTTGAGCTACTGGGGCGTTACTCGTATGTCGAGCACGATGCTAAGTAGGCTGTGGTTTTAACTGTACACTGGGAGGATGCAGGACGGGCAGCTACGCCCGTACGGTTTACTGCATACCAGATAAGTACATTTATTTCAGAGGCTTATCTACGGACTGAGAAGAATACAGGATGAGCTGCTAAACCAGTGTATGAGACAGACGTAACGAAGGATGCAATCCTGCTCCCCTCCACCTTTACGGGCGCAGGATCAGGCCCTAAGTTAACTTCAGACAGCAGCATAGCGATGATAGGATACGACAAAAGAAATCTGTATCAAATACTGCACGTTAAACATTTTTGTCATAGTTCACCATCCAGAACTCCAGAGGACACAGTTTGCAATAGGTGAGGACAAACTCCTAATTTTTTTTGACTGGTATTCAAAATGGCAGTAGAAGACAGTGTAGTTTGAAACATGTAAACCTAGTAAAAACCATTGTAAAACCCTTAAGAAAGACACACTGGTTCTGTGCAATATAGCAAATTGATAAGAAAACACTGTAAAAATGTACCTGTTTAAAATTACAATGTCTACCATTTTGTACACAAAGCATTATACCAAAGGCCTACATATATGTAATCTAATGGCACTTGAAACAAATTATAATAAAAGGTTTTATAATAAAAAGCATAACCTGTAAGAAATTTTCTTAAAAGGTTTAGGTTTTTCTTTTTGAAAGTGCTATATCTTGTAATATGTGTAACATAGAGGTTGACCAAGCTTTATTTTTAAAAATATTGGCCTATAATACAAGTTTAGCTCACTAGGCAAATGATCCTGAAAATATGTACTCTTAACATTCATTATTAGCTTAATAAAGCAATCAGCTCTGGCTCATGTTTCAGTCAGTATATGGTTTTTAAAAACCGCTACTGCCAAATTAACAATAAATCACTCTATTCCACAATTTACTACTAAATAAAGCACAAGCAACAAGTACACAAAAATATATATATTAAAAAAAAAAACAAAAACAAAAA
>VWYH01000279.1:30503-79413 GCA_013399365.1 Pampusana beccarii
AAAACAAAACAAAAAAACCCCCAAACAAACAAAAAAAAAACCAAAAACCAAACCCAAACCCCAACCTTACTAGAAGTCTAGAAGTCGCACAAAGAGTGGTGCAGGATCAGCCAGCCCTCCCCCCTCCCACCGAGAACCCATCTGAAATCGACAAAACGGGTTTTAAAAACTTGACGGTTTAGTAGTGGCCAATATTGACTCTGCCTAAGTGATATTCCAAAGCACTCCGGTGCGGGCAGCATCGCTGACAGTGTCAGTCTGCTTCCACTTTACCGTACATCCTCGTTCAGCGGCAAACACGCTCGGTGCAGCCCCCCCACTGAAACCCTGACTGAATGAGGTTCAATATCTTGTCTGAGGTCCCTATTTCTCAAGTGAAATGTAGGTCTAACTCCAAAGTGAAATGTCAATCCCTTTTCAGGAAGCTAAGGCACGAACACAGTAGTAAGGATTCTGGCTACGCGCTAAGAAACGGGCGTTGGCAAAGTGTCTGTTAGGTTTTGGTTGTTATTTTGTTCTGGTTTGTTTCGTTGGTTTGTTTTTTAATGAAGTGTAACTGGCAACTGAGACCCACAAGCAGTCGCTACGGATTGGAAATTCGTGTGCCGGACGTGGGATGCCGAGCGCTCGCAACTTGCCCCCGCTGCACGGGGAGTTGCAGATGCTCAGCTCCACGGGGGACACAACCTACTGGAGAAATTAAGTCAGTCTGTCTTCATCTCAGATTGATTTAAAGGATTGAGAATAAACCCGAGTTCTTCCTAGATGTGTTATGGTTGCTGATTTAAACTAGAGTTACATTCGGTTGCATTCATCTTGTGCTCTGTTCATCTGTGTTTTTCTTTCCTTTAGAAAGGTGAAGAGAAAAAAAGCAATATTGAACAAATCATTCAGCTAAAGATGTAAGTAAGCGAGCAATCTGTTTCACAGAAACCAGAAGAAGCCGTCATGAAGCAGAGCTAAAAGCCCACTTTGCGATATGCTCCTAAACCCAAAATCTAGGAGTAGTTTGCAGAATTTCAAAGGTTTTTCCTTATTAATACATCCTTATTTTAATGCCTTTGGAACACTCGTTTATAAAAATGTTTTCTTTCAGTAATAAAATTTAAATACACATATGTATAAAATAGTAAAACTACACCTGTATATTGCTCCTAGAATTAAAAAAAAAAAGTAGGAGCTACTGATAAAACATCTGGAGCATGAGCTCCTTAAATGGGAGCAACTTTTGTTTCTGTGAAGTATGTTTAGTTTAACCACTTAAAACCTTGTATGAATCCTCGTCGTCATTTGAGAGATATTAATGTACTTGATTTCTATTTTTTAATTCCTTGTACAAAAATGACAAGGAAAAGAAGGTTATTGTTGAATTACAGCAAATCTAGTTTGCTTGCATGTATCACAGGGTTATTTTTTTTTTCCTCTTTTGGTTATTAGGGGTTGGGGAATAGAATATATTGCATTAGGTAAAAGTGGTGTAAGCAATATGCTTTTACTTCACTCCTAAGAGTCCTGTCTTTAAATCTTGGCAACGGGCAAAAAGTCCCTAACCAAGTACCCAGGTGTAGAAAGTGTGATTAACATCTAACTTGTTGCTTAGGAGGACATAACACACCATGTAACACAACTGAAAAGATCATTCCAATAAAAAAAAAAAAAAAACAGCAACAAAAAAAAACCAAAACCAAAACAAAAAAAAATGGTATTTGCAACTTTACATTCACTCTCTGACTGCACACTAGTTTTGAACTGAAAACAGAGAAACACTTTCTGGCTGGACTTATCCACCCTTTGGCGGTGGCAGCTGGGAGAAGGCTGATGCCTACAAATGTGAATACACTATCGGAAGATTCCTATGCAGTACTCCCTCTACGCTACTAAAGAGAAAAAACAGCGAGTTAAGAATAAAAACAAAAACTGTGACAAAATATTCTGCACTACTACATTACAACACTTTTATATTTCAAGATCAGCCGTTAATTTTGCCTGTTTCCCTCTACCAGAGACATGAAAGCACAACAACGCAGTTCCAAATTCAACTTGAAACATGTCACTTACACAAGCAGAGATCCTCTGTTGAAATTCTGTTCAGCCATGATTTTAGAGAATTAAACTATTTTTTTTCTTCTGTTAACCATAACAGGCCACAAAAATTTAAGCCAGAAAATGGCAAAATTCTTAACATCTTTTATAATGACTTTAATACAAGTCAAAATGCTATATATATGTACATGTGTATATATGGACTTCTATATATACACACACAAGTTTTCAGAAAAATCTGAATTCTATATTTATTTTAAAAATTTAGATTTGTCGTTATAGAACAGATCAGATGTGTCACTATTCGGGAAGAGGATTTGTTTGGAAACGGACTGCAGAATTTTTTTCCCAAATCTTCAGGAATCTTTATGATACATATTTTAACTAGATTCTTTGCAAATAGTAAAAGATATTAAAAGGCAAAAGTGGTAGTTCTACCACAGACCTCAACAAAATGGAATAGCTGGTACGGTTGAAAAAGTTTTAAAAAAGGGATGAGTGTTGAGAGTTTGCTTGGGGTGACTTTGTATTGAACATTTTAAACGTGTCAATTGGCAGTGAAAATGAAAACAATACAATGAGACTGTTTTTAAAAATAAAACAAAGAAAAAAAACAAAACAAAAGAACAAAAAACAAAGTAAACACAGCTGAGAATAAACACTTTCAAAACATTTTTTTAAAAGTTAATTTAAATTTCTTACTGGCTTCATGAGATTGGTACTGTAAAAAAGCAGAGAATTTATAATGTCTTATAGTAGGCACTAAGTTAAAAATGGTCACCTAAGGCATTTCTACAAATAGACAGCAACAAGCCAGCTTTGTACATCCTATTGGAAAGCTTGATGAAATCGCGGTAGGGTGGTGGTTGTGCTTAGACTGCTTGTGAAAGCTGCTGACAACGAGTGCAGAGACCCAAGACCTATACTATTGCTAGGATCTTGTGGATCCTGGGTTTGTGGTGGAAGTTGAGTCATAGAAGAATGTGCCTCCTCTTGCGTATAACTCATTCCGAGGTTTCCCACCGAAACAGAAGGATTATAGGGAGGGCCGTTTACAGGTATGAAGTTGAACAGCTGAGAAAAGTCCAACGATGGGGTGTTTAGAGGTTCGCTAATAGGAACGGAGCCCTTGGAAAGGGAAACCTCCCCAGACCCATCATCTAGTGGCCCTACTTGTGGATCCAGCCCTAGTTTTGATGAAGATGCTTGAGAATCCTGGGATGAAGAAGGCATACCACTTTGCAACTCCATTAAGTAACTTTCGATTTCCCCTTTCAATGGCTGTTCTTTTTCAGGCATAGAAATTGCGTATGAGGTAGTACCGAGCGGATATTTCAACGACAGCTGGTGAGAAGGATGGACAGACTCCATATCTATTGGACAAGGCATTCCCAATGGTAACGATGTGGCAACCATTTGGTGTGCAGATGCAGAACTCTGCATGGACTGAATCTGAGTGTTGTAGAGATTTAATTGCAAAGTGTTTGTAAATGGCTTTGATGTCAGTTCACTGGAAGGTAAAGACATCACTGGAAGCAGCTCATCCTTAATAGGCACAGAAACATTGCAGGTAAAGGGATCTAGAAGGTCCATTGGCTCTGTTTTGACCTTCAAAAGTTCTTGGTTGTGACTTTTCTTCATGTGGCGCGTGAGGTGATCCTTCCGCCCAAATCTCTGTGCACAGTACTGACAGAGGAAGTCCTTTCTTCCAGTGTGCACTACCATGTGTCTACGGACATCCTTTCGGGTGTAGAACCGACGATCACAGTGTTCACACTGGTGTTTTTTCTCCTTCACTCCACCCGATGACTTGCCTGCGTGAGTTTTGAGGTGCTCCAGCAGCACTCCTGTGCTTTCAAAAGTCTGCAAACATACCTTACAGGTGAGGTCACCGCTTGTTGCGGCGTGCAAAGCCAGGTGACGTTTGAACCCAAGCTTGGTATTGTAGTTCTTTCCACATTCTTCACACTTAAAGGCCTCTTTGTTGGGATTGTGTGTATGTAGGTGATTCTTTAGGTGATCTTTTCGGTGAAACATTTTCTCACAATAATTACACTTGTGGGTTTTCTCAGGAGAATGAGTAGCCATATGCCTTTAAACACAGATATATTCTGTAAGTAATTATTTTGATCAAAAAACACACGTGCTCATTTTTTAACGGCAGCTAAATACTACGCTAAGGGCTGCTTTGCAACAGAACCTTTTAACTGAAAGCATGACACTACAAAGACAGTTCGACAAATTTAAATATAGCAAAATGCGAGCCATTTCTCTTAAATTGACACTTTAGTTTTGGTGGGTTTTAGCTAATGTAACAGGGGTATATGGGCAAGTATGAAAGTACTCATGTAAAAGTCCAAAGCCAAAAAAATTTCAGTCCATACTCTTTTTTCTCATGACAATTCCTTATACAAATGAAAATTCTATGCTCATTAAAAACAAAACAAAACAAAAACAAAAAAAACAACTAACAAACAAACAGAAAACAAAAGCAGAAAACAAATTAAGAAACAAAATCAAAGACATTAGCTTGCAAACTTAGGTAATTTAGAATTCTAGAAACAATCCAATGGCTACTTTAATTAACACATCCTCTCTGCAATCAGCTGAAGGTGTACACAAATATATACTTTTACACGGCTTAACGCGGCCAACATAAAATAGATAATATAATCTGAAAGATAAATAGAGTTTAATACCTTAGTAATTTGTACTTAGAAACAAAGGCCTTGGTGCAGTCTTGTTGTGTGCACTTGTAGGGCCTCTCTCCTGTGTGAGAGTATGAGTGAACCTTTAATTTCTCAACACTGTTAAAGGCCTTGTCACACAGTTGGCAAGGAAAGTTTTTTCTTGGTTTGGTTTCACCACGCTTACGTTTCCCTGAAGGGACTTTCTGGGTATCTCTTACTTCTGACAAATCACCAGGAATGACAGTGGCCATCGCAGCCTAAACCAGGCCTTCTTGTTGGACACTTGGGAATTGCCCAACTCCACTAAATGATTTAGCTTTAGATGGCTTCTCAAGTTTCATGTGGTCGTAAAAGAAAGCAAAAGGGGACTGGAAAAAAAAAATAAGAAACAACTAGTTTGTAACTAAACTTAGATTTTGAAGTTTACTTGCTATGTGATGCTTCTGAATAAAACTTAAAAATAAAATTAGGTTCAGCTGGTCTAATGTAATACCTGTAGGTTTCTTTACACTATTTGCTGCAACTCTTAAAATGCATTGCTCAGGATGAACAGATCCACATATGCCCTGAAATCATATCTCACAACCTTCCCCTCAAGCACTGATGGAGAACAGCAAAGGTTCTGTCAGATTAGGGGAGGCATCAGGCAAAGAGCCTACGTACCCAGATGGCTTTTGGCAGCTTTGGATTTCCAAGGAGTTAATGCCATGCCTGTGGCGTTTGCACAGGCACACACACCGCCCCACACATCCACACACACAGTGATCAAAGCGAAAATTGGTAAGCCTCGAAATGTTTGAAAACCTGTGCAAAAAGCAGTAGTACCCATGCTGACAGTCTGGGGGGTCAAAGCTCATGTTCTCACACGTACCTCTTCCTTTTGATTACTGCACATCTACTCTAGTAAAATGTAGGCATTGCCAACGATTGCTAATGCCAGGTGAAACTCTGCTAACAGACACTTGACATATTAACAACAGAAATCCCACAGATTAGGGATAGATTACACAGATTAGGGTTTTATCAACCCAGCACTGGAGACCCCCACCCTCCTCCCACTATTCTGCAAGGTGTGAGCACTGTAAGCACTGAGGTTTAGCCTAGCTCAGGACAGAGGCTCTTAGCTGGTTCTTCTGGGGCATTGCAATCTGTTAACTAAACCAGAGGCTTTCAGCTAAAGGGGGTGCACGATGCTCATGTCTGACTTCCTGGCAAACAGCTTTAAATTCACCATCTGGTAACATGTAGTAGCAACTGGGCACCTGCCATTACAGGGCACTCAACAGCCCTCCTTTGTCAGGGGTAGCTGACAGCTTTTTCTCATCGTGGGAGCACAGTTGCTACTTTAGATACCAAACCCAGTGCTACCTGTTGCAGGAAAGGTCAAGTGTGAGCTCTGTGGCAGCGGGGGCAAGGAGGAAGATGGCAGGAGGGCAGCACTCAATGCAAGCCACAGGCAGGACAGGAAAGCCCTAAAATTTAGCCTTTCTCCTTCAAAAGCAGCACTCCCCCTGCCTCGGTGTCGTGGCTCACAGCTGCTGTCTGCTCTGGCTGCTGCTGGGGCAGCTGCACGAGAGGCGGCTGGGCCGGGCGGCACCGAGGCCGGGGGCAGCGGCTGGGCTGGGGGTGCGGCGGCCGCCCCCACGGGCCCTGGCAGCGGGGCCAGGGAAGGCAGCAGCTGCTGGGACAGGTGGAACCAGGTGGCCAGGTGCCGGGCAGAGAGCACCAGCCTGCAGCTGCTCCAGCCTAACGCCTCCTCCCCCATACACAGACCGGACTCTTCCCCAGCATCAGCGAGGGGAGGCTGGACAGCTTGGAGGCTGCCGGCTTTCAGCTGTCCTCTCTCCCCTGCTGAGGCTCAGCAGAAACGGAGGGAGCCAACCGCTCCAGAGAGGGAGCAGAGAGCAGCGCCTAAGTGAGATGGAATTACAACTAAACTGCCCTTGAAAGAGCACCCGTGTGTGTGGCCCTGGAAGAAAGCGGGGAGAAAAGAGGGGCTGTTCTCCTCAACACATGGCAGGACAGGAGGGCTGGGGAGCAGGGAGGAGGAGAAGAGGATGCACCTCTTCAATGTCTGCATTTTACGAAAGCTTCAGACCAAGATTTCCATTTGAAATGTGTACACAGAGTATGTCTTTGTCTATGGCTCTTCCTCCCTTCTCCCCCAAATTCTTCCTTGTCTTTACAAGAGGAGAGAAACACTGGCACACCAAGATGGAAATCTGCTGCCTTTCAACCCTACAGTCCTTGAATGGAGGTTAAACTATGTCATCCTTCTATAAGCAAGAAGTTTTCTAAGACCACCTTTACCCTCCCAAATTTTTTATGGAACCACGAACCTCTTTAAAGATACCCAATGACAAGAAACGTGTTTTTTTAAGGACTCTTATCATTTCAGATTTGCATCCGACGCATTCCCACTCATGAGATGAAGCCTGAAGACATAAATTCCATGAGTGGGAACAAGCACAGGTCTTCAAAGAATCAGCTTAATTTTATTTTCAGTCTTACAAGCATCTTTCTAGCTCATAAGTTAAAAGATGAAACAGTTGTTTGGAGACTTGAGACCAAAGTGTTTCTGCAATAAAAGTAAATGAAGACCAGCTCTAAAGACTTCAATGGAGTCACCAATGTAAACAAAAGGAGAGTATGATTCACACTGAAATCGTGATAAATTTGTAGATTGAGAGATTTTCAATATATGCTTTAATTAGAATCAGATAATAAAATTAATTGTGTTTCCCTGTAAATTCACACACTGGTCTTCTATGCATATTGACCTGAATACAAAATGAAATCTTGTTTTAGCCTAATCTCTCCTCACAAATGAAGTTCTGAGGGAGAAAAAAAATCCAACCCGCTCTATGCTTACATAGGGTGTATCTATACTGCATGGGCACCTATACAAGACCTGCTGCACGGAGCTGACAGAACAGAAGCTGCGGCCCTTGCTGCGTGGCTGGGGCACCTATGGCCTCATAGGGTAAGAAAGGGCTATGGACCCTTTCGCCTCCCTGCCAAATCCACATCTAGCCCAAGGGGGACAGGCAGCATTGGCGGCAATGGGCAAAGGAGCTGCCTCCAGAGTCTGCTGCTGGGCAATGCGGTGAGGTTGACCATGCTGGGTCCATAGCTCAACAGCAAGTGGCCTCCATGCTAAGGGAAGCAGGCAAGGCTAGAAGGATGTGTGTTGAAAGGATGAACTGCCATGAGGAGGCACAAGGAACAAAACTAGGATGTGGGGCCAGGGAGGTGCAGGGAGCACTGCATGGGGGCTGGGAACATTTAAGGGCACAAGGATGGGGCAGGTGGGGAGGGACTGCACATGCATTAGGCCTGGGAGATGCAGGATATTCGGCCATGCAGAAGGGTGATATGCAGGGTCTGGTGTGAGGCCAAAAGTAGTGTTTTTGTTGTGGAATAGCATATAAGGCTTAACTATTAAATTAACAACCCTGACAACCTCTCACTCCTTTTGTCAATGCAAGGATCACACCTCGGACTGGAGGTCATCCTATATTCAGGCCAATATAACATGACTGTTACCTTCTCCAAAGCTTAAGGTAACCTAGCTGCTGTACCAGATGGAACTCAAAACATCGACACAGATGAAGAATTTAGGTTTTGTTCCTCCATAACCAAAACTAATTAAGCTGACTTTGAACTGCATAAGTGTCCTTAAAAACACATCATTAGAACAAATATAGTGTGGATCCAATCTTTGACAATGACAGTGTTTTATTAAAAAAAATGTACGCACTATTATCTCAGCACCATTTCTCAACAGATAAGGCATTTAAGAACTTCAGTATTGATCTCTTAATAGCAAATAACCACCTTCTGTTTTTTCTTGTGGATATATAGACTGAGCAATGGAGATAAAACTTTAAAAAAACCACTGATCCTCAAATATTACACTTTCCAAAGACCAGCTGAAAGAATTTTATGAGTAATATTGCCCGTTTGTGTCTCAACATATTATCACTTAAAATCCTCATTCTTATTGGTGCTTTCACAACTGCAAGATGAACGATTATATGCAGTATCAAATATAACAAACACATTACAAAAAAGCTCATATATAATACTATTTTTAAAGAAGCATATACTTAAAGCAGGATTAAAGCAGCCTCTGTTCAATGCACACCTGATGTTTGCCCACTAAAGTCCTCAGATTTTGGTCTTAACCAGTTCCGCTGACTCTTCTTGGAGGAAACCAGAATCCAGTACTTCCCATTTTTACTGGTCTGAAAGACAAAAGGAAGAACGGACTAGACTCCAGCGAAAACAGTATATTCAGAAAGGCTGGGATGCGGCAAGACGGGGGGTTGGAAAGAATCAGAAAGGAAAAGTTAAAAGGGATAGATCCAACCCATGCATAGAACATTATGTACTGTTAATTGTAAACTGTAGGAATCAATCATTCTTGCATTATCAGTAGCAATTATACACTTCAATTCGCAGTATACTTACATCATTTCAACTAATGCTACGCTGGACAGTAACACATAAAAAGATAAAAATTAGACAAAAGCAAAGGAGTTTTCAATAAAGATAAAATCAAAACAAACAAACAAACAAAACAAAATCACAGACCACAAATAATTTAGAAATAACAGTGAAACACGTTAAATGCTGGGGCCAGACTTGAGTTTCTGACTCAGAAAGGACCGAATAAGAGAAGATTTCTGGATTAGGCCCAGCTTAACTAGAACCTAATGCCTTCATTCTGCTTAATTATACAGGAAATAGCAGCTTAAAACGTGACCTGCAAAGGAAAATAAAATTAATTTAAAAAAAATAATAAAGCCTCTTGATGTACATGCTACAGGTAAATCGCAATACAGGGCAAGTCTAGGTGTGCCTGAGCAAATCCAGAGGGCCTTTCTGGAATTTCCCTTACATTTCCCTTTTCCCTGCCACCATCCTCTTGTAAACGCGCAGCATCTCTTCCTTTTCTTGATGAAAGGCGTCCTGGATGACACAGGTATACGCGGAAAACGTGTTCAACGCCTCATTATACCGGGGAGGTTTTATCCCCTCCAACTCTTCCAGATATGTAAAGGCGAAGCCCTCTACAGTGCACACACCCCACGTGGCATACCAGGCTGAAGGTATTTGGCAGGAACCCCAGAGTAATGTAATATTTCCCCCCGGACAAACTATTTTCCCTTCTCTCTTTCCATTCACTCCAGTAAAGGATTCTTCCTTTTGCAACCGAGCTCAGTTTCGCACAGCCCCAGCCTCCTCTGCTGGTAAGCATGAACACGAGCAAACCCACGTCCTTCAACACCTCTCGAAGGCAAAAGTGCTTCACAGCAACCGACTGAAGCTCTGACAGCTGAGGAGCATTTATTTGAGGCTTTGTACATACAGGCAGGAGGTTGAAACAGCTCCAGTACCCAAAGAAAAAGTGAAAACTGTTTTCAACTAATGAGCAAGAGAGCGGGAACAACCCTCACCTCCTCTTTCAGAGGTCCCCAAATTATCTCGTTTGAGGGAGAAAATGCTGATGACTCCTCACTTCCTCTCCCAGCAAGTCCTTTATAAATCATTTACCCTGTGATACCTATCTCAACATCTTCCGCTATCGCAGCAGAAAGGAAGAACTTCATTATCCAGATGTTTCTACTAATGTAGCTCACAATAAGTAGACTATACTTAAGAAAGACACATAAATGTAATGAACTAAGTCCTCGCAGACTTAGTCCTTCCACTCTTGGTACTGACAGACTATTTCCTGTTCAGGGAAAAGAAAAAAAATCTGTCTAAAATATTATAATGCCCTCTCAGCAGCATTCAGTATTTTCTCTTAAATGCTTATGGTGCTCAACTCTCACCACAGATCTGAAGTCACCCTAGCAGAAAGCAGATGCCCTCAGAGCTGGGCCATCAGAGGCATGGAAAGACCTTGTCAGGGGCAACTGAAGCACCCGGAACAAGTAAATAAGCAAGGTAAATGCCAGGGGGATTTAAAATGCTGAAGAGAATGAAGGAGGAAAGTCAGTTACTCTTATTCATTATCTTATGAATACAGCAAAATCACAAAGCAGTGGATCCAGATGAGGGCAATGCTATACCTACAATTAGCCAGGATATCGACTTCTACAAGACCATTATTAAGCAAAGAGCTTAGCAACATACACACAAAAGGGGAAAAGTTTGTATGAATAACGAAAACATCTGCTACGTTTGACAGGATTAAGTGAAAGCAGAAAATTTAAGAAAATTCCTATGCTTTGTGGCAATAAATCAGCTATTGCGGCAATAAATCGGACTTTTTGTTATGCACAGAATACAAAAGTTGCCCACGATAATGCTGATTTTTTAGACCACCTTTCTCAGAAGCTTTTAGTGCTAGACAATCGCTGAGGCAGAACACTGGACAAAGACATACCATTCTTCTCCTAACTGCTTATAGCTATATACCATTAAGTATTCTTCTCAATCAGGTAAGTTAGGAAAAATGTTAACAGAATAACAAAGCTCAAATTATCCTCCACATCACACTGCAGAAGGCACTGTCATATGTACATGCCCAAAACCCACTCGGGAACTAGTAACAAAGTATGACTTCTATAATTTGTCAGATTATAATTCTTAGAATTTATCAGGTCTTCCAGTATCCGTGAGGCATTATTTTTGCTAACTCTCCAAATACGCAGATAACTCCAGGTTAGACTTTGTAGAAAAATGCTAGACTATTTTGCAGCAGAAGACTCATCTCAAAGTAGCTGCAGGTAGCAGAAGCTGCCAACCTGGCACTTCCAGAGATCTCTCTTACAAAGAGGTAACTTTCAGTAAGGGAAGATCTCAGCTGGAGAAGGTGATCCCACCAATGGAAACGGTCAAGCAGGTAAGAAAAATCCATGCTTAACTGGCAAAGATGTTGAAGTACTGACGACTTCAGGCGTGCCTTTCTCTCTCTTGAATTAAAATCAGTCTTCTGACTGACGCGGGGGTCTATATCATGGACAAGAACTGTTCTTGGCAGACCATCTGATCCGCATTTATTTGAACACTCTTTAAAGGAGGCAGCCAGTGAAACCTGTTCACCTTTGATGCCCACGTTCAGAAGGAGAATCATGTCTTTGGTAGAAAGATGCTGATTCTCCATTTGTTCTTGGCTGGATGCAGCCAGAGGTGGGAGCGGGAAACAAAGGCAGGTGTCAGTGGCTCGAGTTCTGCTACATCTGGAAGTTCAAACTGAGGCTTTGATGCTGTAGGACAAAGCAGGCGGAAGAATGGGCATTGCTAGGGTGAGATTGTTAACCAAAAGGTGGGTTTGACAAGGGAGCCTACCTAGGCCACGAGCAGCTCGTGCCCGCACTTTCACAAAGTAATACTTCATTTAATTTTCTGCGTGTTTCATTGTGTAATCTGAAAGAGATTCGAACAGCAAGCAACACGTATGCACACGTTTCTCCTCTAAGCAAAGAAGACACCTGGCACGACTGTCTCTAAACACGGCACTGCCAAACAGCTGGAGGGACAGACCGCAAGCCCCAGAGCCCTCCCTCCAGCCACCACGGCCTTTCCTATGGCGGGCAGCGAGAGGGAGAGAGCCAACAGGTACAGAACCTGACAGCAGCCACGGGTTTAGAGCTCCTGTTCTCTCACAGGCTGACAGAGAGACGTCAAAAGCAAAAGGGGTCTATGCTGAGGTCCCAGGGGAACAAGATGGCATTGAGAGGTGGGTGAATCCACTTGGCCTTTTGCATTTTTGGACAGCAGTTATTGTAAATAACCATTCAAAGATGTAGGCACTGGCCCTACTGTACAGCAGTGTTTCATGTAAGGGGAGCACACACACGTATGCAAACTAATCACAAAAGAACGGAGTTTGGTGTTTGTTTTTTTAAATATATACAAGGCTGTATTTATCTTATTATGAACTTCAGGACTTCTCCTTATAGCAAGGCAGGTGAGTTCAGAGAACTCCTCCGCGGATCCAAGTCCTAGCCTATGGTATAAAGAGGTGGCCGAGGGAGCGCGGTAGGACAGCAGCAAGAGCACGCACAGGCTGCAGGGGGACACAACCAAACCCAAGCACGCAGCAGAACCGCCCGTGAAAGCTGCTGCAGGGAAATGGAATGATGTGGGCAAAACAGTGAAAATATCTATCCAACGATCTTAGGTATAAACATAAGAATGAGTTAGAGATAATAACACATAAGACTTTCCCCCTCGGGGAAACAGCCTAACATCTACAACACAATGAATTAACATAAGCACTGAAACTAAAACCAGGCAGCTATTGTAGTCTACTGTTAGTGGCAGCACATTACTAATATTTACTGTGTGCAGAACAATGATTATGCTGCAAAGAATATTATCTAGAAGGTAGAAAAATACAACAACTAATATATTTCATCGATGGGAAATTTTTAAAAAGTCTTTGTGTTTTGTTTGTTTGGAGGTTTGGTTTGGGGTTTTTTTTTGGTTTGTTTGGGTTGTTTTTTTTTTTTTTTTGAAAACATCCACAAAACGGAGAAACTTACTGAAACTGCATAAAGCTGAGCAGGAAAAAAAACCCTGATCCTTTCAAACCAGTGCGAAATATGGGTAGCAAGGGAAACAAAGGCATCAAAATGATTAAATCTATTTTTTTTTCCTGGGCAGTAAATACACAGAAAACATCCCTTAAATATACATATCTTTTATTAATTAATAAAGCAAGCATTTGGAGGGAAAAACCACTAGGTTGCTGTGGGACAGTAGCCATAATATGAAAATAGCTATTGATATAGATTTGACTACTAAATACAACATGGGTTTTTTTTTCATGAGCATAAGACTATTGGCAATTCTTGAAAGCTGTACTACAGCTTTTAATTTCAGAAAATAACTCATTCTTACAATACGCTACACTAGAAAGAATATTACACAACCTTTTTCAGAATATAGAAGAAAAATTCTATCATGCCTGCCTTGTTTTCTTTCAAATTTCTGGAAAAGTAGAACATGAACTTACCAACATTTATTTTATCATGACCTAATAGTCCGTAATTTAAAGGAAAACAAAAATCACAATACTACTCAGCATCTCTTTGTGAGCTTTCCATGCTTTAAATTATTTAGGTCCACTTTAAGTCTTGAGTGCTCAGTTTTGGTTACTAAATGTTCCAAAGGATTCCTGATTATATACTAAATCGAAGGAAACAAGAGCTGCCTTGAGTTAACTGATCTGATGATTATGGTTTTATGAGATTTTTAAGAACCTCTCTGGCACTCCATAGATGTTTTTCTAAAAACTTTGGAGAGGCTGTGGTACAAATAACATTGATACCGCAATTACTGTTAGAATGTTTGAAACCTGTTAAAGTGCTTTTATGTATTTTGGAATCACACCACGACCCTCCCTCTGACGCCAGACATGAGGAAGAAGTTTTTTTACAATGAGGGTGGTGAAACACTGGCCCAGGTTGCCCAGAGAGGTGGTAGATGCCCCATCCCTGGTGATATTCAAGGCCAGGCTGGACGGGGCTCCGAGCAACCTGATCTAGTTGAAGATGTCCCTGCTCATTGCAGGGGGTTGGACTAGATGACCTCTGAAGGTCACTTCCAACCCAAACTATTCTGTGATTCTATGAATAATTTGCATCCATTTTTAAGGTTACGATTCTTCTTTGAAAGCAAACTTTGGTTACCATTTAATCTGCATACAGGACCATGTCATTTTTATAATAAAATCAAAAGCAAATCCTGTACAAGTAAAACCAAACACACATCCTGAAGGTGTCTATGAGATTATACAATAATATGATCAGGAATTAATTTATGTTTGTAAGGAACATGATTTTTCTTTGTCTGAAGGCATTTTAAAATGTCTTAAAATGAGACAAGGTGTGCAGGCTAGACTAATGGTACAACTAGACCAGTATTCTGCCTCCAGTAACAGCCAAAAGTACAGAACCGGTCATGAATGTGTGGTATTTCTCACTGATAGTCTTCTGACCTCCAGCTACTTTGATCTCAGGGATTTCCTGAACAATATGTGGTTTCTGTTACTTAACTTTCAGCACATCACCCTTCCAAGCAATAGTCCACGCTCCCCCTGGAAACAGCATCAGTTTCTAATATCTACTGCACACTTTTGAAAAGTCGTCCCAAAAGTCTGCTATGATTTTATGGAAAAACTCTTCCTTTCGAAGGCTCTGAATCTGCCTTCTCTCCTAACTGTGTATATATCTGTTTTGAAAGGCAGTGGTTAGCCTGCCTCTTCCTTCCTCTGCAGATCTCCATGACATTGCCCTCAATTCATTGCTTTCCCAGATCAAAGTCCCAGTTCACAGAAACGTTTTTCATATGGAAGCCACCCCATGGAGGCCATCATCCTTGCTGACCTCCTCTAAGCCTCCTCTAGTTCTAATAAATCCCTTCTGAGATGAGGGCTCTAGAAATTCACACAGCACTCAGTACACAACTGGACCACACACTCTTGTACTGACATTCTCAATTTTGTTTTCTATTTCTTTCCTTTAACGCTTCAGTTGTGTTGCGATGACCAACGACCTCATGATCTCACAGAATCACGAATCTCAATCCCCAAATCTTACGCCTCAATGATAATACTAAGCTGAAACTCATAATCCTATACACAATCTGGATTGTTATGGCCAGTGCTCCTCAGTTATCGTCATTTATCTACACTGAATTTCATCACGCATTTTGTTGCACAGTCTTCGGCACTCAAACATCCGTCTGCTGTTCTCAACAGCTGGCTCAGTTCTCCATGACAAACCTGCTCACCCAATTGCTCATCTCCGTACTGATAGATACCATTTACAACTGTGTGGAACCTAACTGGGACACTCCTTTAATTGAGAATTGACATTCTACTCCTGCCTTTTGATCCTACCTTTTAATGCATCACTTACTTAGGCAAAGACCTTCCCTCTCACATTATGGCTCCTTAGTTTTCTTAAAAAGCCTTTTTGATAAAGTTCACTTCGATTTTTGAACTGCAGCATCTTTAATTCTTGCTGATGCTTGCAAAGAACTCCAATTTCTTAAGACAGGAGCCTCTTAAAATGCTGTTTTGACTCTTCCCAAATAATCATACCTTCCCAGGTGGTCACCAATTATATGCTTTATCATAGTGTCTACCAAAATTGCCTGGGTAGAGATTTCAGATTTGACTAGTGCAGGCCTGTCTGGCCCAGATCACCCCTAAAACTGTGATTTTACACACTTACATTTCAGAAGATTTCTCTAAACCTGAATATTTTAAGATGTACCATTTTAAACAACATAATTAGGTTGAAGAACACAACTAGATAGGGTAGGAAGTTACAAGTTTTGCTTTTTGAGACAGAGTCACCTAACATGAATCATAACACAAGATGTTTTTAACAGTATCAGTAATCAGTCAAGTATAATACAAGGGTTTCTGGTGCTGCAGTCTGCTAGGTAGAAATCGCAATGACATTGCTGAACGCAAGATAAACTCCACTCACATAATACCACCACACAGCACAATCCTGTGCAGCTAGTGATCTCTGCTTGGTCAGAGAGAGATCGTCTTAACAGGAACAGTACAGAAAAAAGCATCTGCTACTCCATTCTGTACTGTGCTCCTCATTGAAGCTGAGAAAGTAAAATTTACCAAAAAGCTCAGTAATTTCACTTGAAGGTCTGCTAGGAAGACAGCACAAAGGAACTGGCTGTGCTGGAGGAATTAACAGGGTGCCAGAAGGCAGGGACGGGTTTTAAATAGCAAAGTCTCTCAAATAAGGATGGACTAGAAGCCAGAAAACATGGGACTTCAAAAATCCAACCAGAGATTCATCATTTGGGCATGGAGAAATCCTCTACACTACCTCAATTTTTGTCTGCTGTTTAAAGAAAACCTCAAAAAAAAAAAAAGAAGAAAAAAGGGTAGTACTTATCCTTCTAGCTAACAAGCTCAAATAATATCTAATACGCTCAAATAAAAGAGGCAAGGTGATGATATTTGAAAAAAATTGCAATACCACATAGAAGCTGCAAGGATTGTACTAGGGCAAGACCATTCACGAGAGTTAGATTTCCCTCATGACGTTAAGTTAGATGGTTGGGAAGCTCACATCTGGGACAAAAAGACAACACGTGAAGGGCAGAAATAAAGTGACAGAGAAAGGGCAGTCTCCCCAGCACATACACTGCATCCCAGGTGTAGGTGCTAACTGCACAGTAGTCCAAAGAACGTAGTGGAAGCCCAGTCCTGCCCTGAATCACGCTGCCTGAACAACATTGCCTGGGGGCAAAAACTGTGACAGGGTTTAGCGTTGCTTTTTTCGTAACCTTGGACTTTCATATGACTTACTGGAGCTATTCCAATTAAAATGCTGATCCTCATTGTCTTTTCTGCCTCTTATCCCAGCCCCCCCCAAAACGTAACAAGTAAGCAAGAGTGCCCAATTTCCAGGCAGCTGCTAATCTTCCAATAAACCCTACAGTTGAGGAACAGCTGCATTATCTGAGAAGAAAATACTTCATAGACTACTGTAACTTTACGTTAAGTAAAAAGTGTCACGTTTAGTCACAATGGCCTTTGCTACTACTGCTGCAGCCGTGATGCTGGTGTATCAATGACTTTATGAGCTAAAACCCAAAAGGCTCAGGGAAGGATAATTAAAGATGCAGAATACTTAGAGTAATGCCGAAGCAAATCCCTCTTCAAAGCTGTCATCAGCGAGCCTTTCAGAACCTGCACAGTGCAGACACTCAATGTATTACTGACTCTGTTCATGCGTACCAACTTTGTCTATGCAATGATGTCAACATACACCTGATCATCTTACTCTGATCACAGTGACTCCACAGCGTGTTTATGTGCCACTCTGCTACGAGAGCAGCCTTGTTAATGAGGTAAGCACATAGGTCTGCATTTGTTTCCATCTCCCATTCGGCACGTTGCGCGGTTCATTTACGGTGCTCCGCTACAGTTTGTCCTGCAACGCATTTTGGCATGCACATCTTAATCACATTCTGAGATTTGATGCCAGATTAATGAACAATTAAAAGCAGTCATGCATCATTTAGAGCTGCACGACTGAACACGGGAGAGGGAGATGAAGCCAGGCAGTTAGTATCCAGAACAGTCACCTGGAGTACAATTTTTGGATTCATGTAACTGGCAGCAACTACTAGTTTCAGGCAGCAAAAGCAGAACCTGCCTGAAGTCAACACAGATTCTGCCCTGGAGCTGCACCAACAGAACACCAATCTGGGAGGTCCTGTCAGCCTGATGAAATACCGTAATGACGTAGTCACCAAACAACTTTACCATTAAATTGCAAGGTAATCAGCTTGTCATTGGCAGGGCAACGAAGTCAGGAAGGCTGACAGCAGCATGAGGGGGTTTCTCCACATCTGCCAATGCACAGGAGGTTAAAGAGAGCTTTGAAGGGATAGGGTTCCCTGCTGGCACAGCCACGGGTGCTGAGACGTGTACCTGTTGTCCTACTCTACTCCAGCTCCACATCTCAAGCACACAGGCTTAAGATTTTACCAATACGATAGCGTATTCTTTCACAGTTCTGCTGGACACCATTTATCACAATAAGTGTTCACCAATATTAACAAGGCGTTGTCTACGATGAAACACCCGTGTCCTGCAAGGTAAGTTTTGCTCTCTACAGTCCAAGACACCAGGGCATTTAAGAGTTCTCCATTCTTTTAAAGCAACTTAGTGGACTCTACTTCTGTGATTTTCAAGCCTACATTAAGTGATGGGAGAAAAACACACACAAGACTTTGCCTTGAACAGCTGCAGACTGCCAATGGGGCAGGCTTCCAGAAAGGTGGAAGGAAGATGGTGACAAAAAAGATGGAACAAAAATAGTCTTATGAGTGTATGGTATGCATCAATGTTTCATGCACGTTATGGGAAAAAATCCTGGAGGGCAGATGGAAACTTGAAATGGAGATGCTTTTCTAAGTCCCAGAAAACGTATTCCTCTAATTGTTTTCCTATAGGACGCTTGAGCTCCTTTCACATTGTGGGAAAGTAGCTGCAGACAAACAAAAATTTGCAATCAAAATATATGTTTTAGTTTAACTTTATTTTTTAAAAGCTGTAAAAAGATGAGTTTTACAATAGTTGTGTGTTCAATTATTTTTCAGACAGGTGTTTAGAAAATTGACTTATTTACTGATTTAGCTGATGGTGCTTTTTCAATGAAAAAATAATGACCTTAAAAACAAAGTAGGTTATGCAAGGAATGCTCCTCTAGATGATGCACGCAAGATCCTGAATACTGTCAGGCAACATTTCTAATTAGCTAAACTGACACAGTAGTCTCAATACGGAACATCTATGTTTTTTTAAGGTATTGGAAGTACTTGACCAGTGTTTTGGTACAACTGTTTATGTTTAGCACCTTTGTATTGCCTGTTTCTTGTCCCCTTCCAGAATCGCATAATCCATTTCAATCTTCTGGGAGGTCTCCAGGAAACCCTCCTTTCACCGCTCTGCCTTTGCAACCTCCTGCTGAGCTGAGCTGACAATTTCAAGGTTCAGATCCACCTTTCGTTTATCTTCTGAAATCTGATGGCTATCTTTTAGCTAATAATTCCCCTCTTCATATGGGCTGCAGCTTTTTTATGTGCTAAGAGAGATCAAAAAAAAAAATAAAGATGTTACTAGTCACCCTACTCATTACAAACTGTTTTAATACTGCTAACTAGTTTCTTCCCTCATGACCACATTCAGATTCTTTTCCCCCGACTCTTCTTTTCACCGTGTTCTCTCCAAAACTGCAAGATGCCTTCCAAATTACTTCCACATACTACATATGCTGTTGGAGGTTTTTCTGGGACATACGTAATGGTGTAAGTCGGTTGCTATTGTTTCAAAACTTGAAATGGTCAGACACTGTTGGATAGGCATTTGAGTATAAAGGGTTCTGCCTTTGTTGTTGTTTTTTAAAGAAAAAAACAGCAGGCATTACATTTGTAACTGCACACATGTGCAATTAGATGTCCTTATGCTGAAGGATATTATTCCCTAGCAAATTCCTGTGAGAATGATGGGCCTCATTTATAAAGACAACAGGCAAACTGTGATAATACACTGCAAAGCAACCTAACAAGCAGCTTCATCGAGGAGTTCTAGAGGAGCATTTCCTTATAGAAAACAAAACAAAACACAAACAAACAAACAAAAAGAAGGGAAAAAAAACCCAACGCTTCCTTTACCTGCAATGTTTGTGTCAAACCTCCCTCCCACACGCTTTTTTCACATTTCTTATAGCTCCTATGAATTACTGTAAAATACACTGCAAAAATCAAGAAAATTCTGCAGCAGTAGTTGCACATGCACAAGGTCGCTCTACTAAATAAAAGCTTTAGAACAGTACAGCAGTTCCAAATTCCTTGTGCACTTCACCCTCAGCAAAGACTGATCACACTACTGAAACTCAATGACAGCACAGCTTTATATTTGAGACTGCATTAAGATTTGTAAACATTCTGAGCGTGACTAAGGTCTGGAGCAGGGGGGCAGCATAACCAAAGCTGGGGAAGGCTGTGATCAGCAAGGAAGAAAGAAGAGGAGATCAAATCAGCTGGGAAAGGAGACAGAAAAGTGCAACTCATGTTTGGGACTTGGCACAGCAAAGAAATACACCATTAAAGCTTTAAAATGAGACTGATTGAGAGGATGCCATTTCAGGGAGGGGAGCAAGAGTAAAAAAAAAAATAAAAGGAACATGAAAAATGCAAAAGCATCAAAAAGTGTGATCAGGAGTTCTTGTATTTGCGGAGTCAGGTACTGGAGAAACTACAAAGCCCTGAGCCAGCAGCACAGATGCAATGGATGACACTGACTGACAGGAAGGCAAACCAACACCTGTTAAACTGAAGGGACATGTCTCATGGGCAGGGGTGCAGGCAGCCGTGGGAGCAAACAGAGTCCCGTGTAACCCCATTCGTCCTCTATGTCTGTGCATCACCCCTGAACCCTCCAGCCTCCAAACTCTCGCCCCTTCAACCCATGTGAGGAGCTGAGCTCTGGGGAGTGTGGGGGTGAGCTGTGCCACAGCTCCAGCTCAGCTGGGACAGGAATGCTCCTCACTGTGTCCCGCTGGGCTGGGCTGCTTCGTGCCTTCTCTGCAGCCCCAGGGCTCCCCGGGGCAGGCAGGGAGCGGGCAGCACACTCTGTGGTGATGTGGGCACCAAAAGCAGGGTCACCTCTCTCCTTCTAGAGATCTCCAGGCTTCCCAAGTAGGGCAAGGCAGCTATGGGACCAGAGTTGCAAAGACTGAGCAGCAAAGATAACTTGATGCCACTCCTCACGGGATGGATCTTTACACAGAGGGTAGAGAGCACAGAGAATGAGGCAAAGGAAAAGACATGGAGGTACAAGGGAGCTGACACAGTAAAATTTCTGAGAAGTCCTTGAGAACAGCAAGACTGATAACTAGGCAAGGGTAGCTGAGAGAACACTGAACAGAACTTGCTGGATTTGACATGCAAAAATTTGGGGTTGGGAATACCAACAGTAAAGGTTATTACTCTGGGTGAGACGGCAAGAGGAACGATGTAGAGACAGTCACTCAAGTGCAGAGTTCGGAGATGGCCAGTGGGAGTGCATCTGTGTGGACTTGGAGCCCACAAATAAATACAAATAAATACAACAAGAGTCAGATCTAAATGTGAGAACGGCTAAGTTAAATGGCAAGGGGAAGGCTACTACCTGAGCCAGAGCGCTCTGCTCCAGAAAAAATAGTTTAAACCCTCCTGTGAAGTTATTGTGCAATTGGGCATGCAATACTTACTGGGTCGGGTTCCTCCTCCAGCCTCTGCAGGATCCCGTAGCCGTTTCTTGGGTATTGTTCACGTCTGATGAATCACAGTGCTTGCAGCAGGCCCAGCCCGGCTGGACACTATGGCATAGGTGAGGCTACTGACCTTTATCTGCTGGGTTTTACCCGGTTACCTCAGGCCTGTGGCACTGTGCATCGTTTGGGGGAAAAACAATAAATCACTCCTGGGTTCGGTGGCAATGTCATTTGCAAAACCACAATTCAGAGAACGTATGAGGGCATCAATCAAACATCCTGTTGTGTTTCTTTGTCTTCTGCTACATCCTCTGTGGTCCTTTGTGTTGATTCATCTCTGAGGCCAGGTCCAGGTGTGCTCTTTCGCTTTCGTTTATGTGGGCAGTGACCTGTACCTGTCCATTCCGTAACGATTCGTATCTGCGTAAGGTCAGACATACATGAACTGGAGGCCACAGGAGTCTTGGCAGACTCTTCAAAACTGATCAGTTGTTACAACCGACTTGCTTACAGCCCACACCACAAAGATCAGCACTCTTGGCTACCTGCCAACACATAGGAGCATTTACCTCCAGTCAAGATGATCCTGGAGTAAAGAAGGACATGGGTAGTGAGCCAGGGGGGAAGAAATACAAAGTCCAGCACATTATAAGCAATTAATCCAAAGAAACTTTAGAGCAGAAACTAACTCGCCACAAGCAGCATTTACTGCACTTACTACAGTAAACAGCCCTTTTTGATATAGCTTTCAGAATTAAGTTCAGCATGGACACAAGGTGCTCTAAGAGGAACTAAAGTGCGTTCACAGTAACATCCTACTGTGGATTAAACCATAGTAAACTGTTTTCGTTAATTATTTCCCAGTGATCAACAGCCTGGACATTCTTTCTCACTACCTTCATTTTAAGGTTTGCAAAGGGACGACTCTACCTATTATCTGCTTGAGTGAATCTTATGTTTCCACACTTGGAAACAGAATTAAATAAAGAAAATGCAGTAAATTTTGCGTGCATTTTCTGTTTGTCAGGGCATTTTTTTTTCCAACATACAAGAAGAATATCATGCAGAAGGTAAAAAAATCCCCACAGATTATTCCTCATTCTCTGCCTTTACGAGACTAGTCTAATAGATAACACAAATGGGTTTGAGCAACTGTAGTAACTGGTTTTAAGCATATCTTCTCTAAGACACTGAGATGCCAAACGAACAGGTCAGGTAAACATTCATTTCAGATCTGCTAAGTCCTGAACCCATCTCTCCCACATACCTCTCTGCAATTTTTGAGCAAAAGCAGCTCATATCTACTGCATATCAGCTAGTGCATTTTTTTATCAAGCTCCAATCCTTGCCTAAATAAAGAAACAAAACCACTTAACTAAACCCAGCCTACCTCTCTGTCAAGCATGCCCTTGTCTTCCAACCTGACCCAACCACCTCTAGGTTCTAATGCACAGCCCAACCACTCCACTCTTGTGGATCCTCCACCATCCATCAGCAATCACAGCACCACACTCCTTCTTCACAGCTTTCACTGCTCTAACAGCAAAACGTGGGGAATCACTTCAGCTCCTCACTACAAAAGCCGGTGGGTCACTGTGCACTGTGAATCAAGTGTTCGAGCTTGCTATTAGATACAGAGGCTGTTCTTTATTTGCAAAGGTCTGGATGTTAATAAGACACTACAAACAGGAGGAGTATTTATTTACAGATATCATTAGCAATTTACAAGAATATGTAATAAACAGGTCACATATGAACAGCTTGAGTGCCTAACTGGATATTTCAGCTATCTTAAGTAACTTCAGTATTGCATCAAATGCTCTAAGAGAACGACGGATCACTAATGCCAAGTTAGTCATTTTCAGTAACAGTTCTCATGGAATTTTTTCCTTCTAAATAATCAAAACAATTGGTCATTGGACCTTATAAGGAAAAGTGCCATACCAAACAGAATTTCATAATACAGCTGCTTTAACTTCACAGTTCCCTCCAGCATATCTGCAGCACCTGAATTTGAGGCCTGCATTTTAACACTTTTTTAAAACAAGATGACAAGAAACAACTATTAAAATAATTAGCAGTGAAGTAACTTGCTCAGATCGTTTCAACTGTTCTTATGACAGTTAGAGACATTCAATAAAACCACAGCATAGCAAAGTTTAAACTAATAAACACCAAAATTTTATTTTTTGACAGCAAAGAATTAACCTGTGAGATTTACTGCCAGAAGGCAGCGTACAGTTACACAGACAAGACTTACATAGACAACTGGATCATCCAGAATTACAATACGATTTCAAGAGGGCTTCAGAAAAAACAACACCAACCCTCTCTTTTCAGGACAAAATTCAAACCAGCAGAGAGTTAAGTAAGAGAAGATCTCCTCCTCTATCTTACGGTTATACCACCCCTTGAAGCATCTGATAGCAGCTAATATCAAGAACAAAATACAGGACTAGACAGAACAGTAGTCAAAATTCCCATGTCTTATCAGATCTAGAGAAGATAACACTTTTGTGAACTCCAAGCAGCAGCCTCCCATCTCTCCAGAGCATCTTTTGAAACACGCAGTTGAGCTTGCCTCCAGTATAGCAAAGTACACCTTTTAAGACCTCGGGCACTGGGATACCTGCCAAGTCACAACAAATATGTATACATAATCTAATCTACTTAAATTTTGAGTGGAAACTCTGTGCCCTTAAGCTATATCCCTCAAGGCTACAAATAGCATACTTGTTGGACAGGATGAAGTTTCCCTGTGTAAGTAATAACTGAGCTATTCTGGCATCTAACCACACCTCCTCGCTTCTTCCCAAGCCAAACAAAGATCGGGGAGGGAGGAGTGATGGAGATGAAGGTGAGCAGGTTCGGAGATAGGGGCAAATGGAGATTAAGGAAGAGGAAATGGAGACAAGGTGGATTAGCAACAACAAGGCTCTCTCAATAAAACAGTTATAAGAAAGCAGCCTCTTCCCTCCACCTCCACTTTATCTGGCAGGTGACAAAGGTGGTAAAACAATCCCCAAATGGACACTCCTGTGAAGAGGAGAAGGGGACCTAAAAAGTGAAATGAAGCAAAGCAGAGGCAAAGCAGCAGTGTTAAACTGCAAGGCAACACTCACTGTCCAACAGATTTGAATGCAGAGAGGATTGTTCAGTCTTGGTATGGTCACCTTTTCTTAAGAAAAAGTGGATAGAAAGAAAGTGAAAGCCTTGCAAGCTTGTACAGGCTTCTATAATTAAAAATAAAAAAAAAAATCAAAACAGTTTAGAGTGCATACAAACGCAAACAAGCAGGCATATTTTGACAGCACAAAGCAGTAGTCAAATAACTGTGTTGCCTTCTATAATGAAGGAATATTACCATTTTTATTTGAAAGCAGGTGATTACTGGGTTTGAAATTTCTTTCTGCACTTGTTTCTATGACCTATGAACCTTCTGCTAAGAAAAGCTAAACAACTGGATAAATTTTAATATGAGATCTTTACATTTGGACTCTCAAAGAAAAAAATCACTGTCAGTCTTACTTCCTACCACTAACCAATCTCTTAAAATATAATATCTACTAATCCTTTAAAACACTTGGTCCAATTGCACACAATAATGGACAGACTTATCTGAAGCAGATCTAGTGTGGTCTACATTACTTGTTTCAGTGGATTTTTTTTTCTTTTTTTCTAATAGATAATGCTACAACTACAAACTTCAAACTGCAGCTGCCCTGCTTACCCAAATCTGAGTACCAGAGGGCAGGCAAGAGAGATGTGGAGACTCATGCCATCAGTGTTTGTAACTGCATAAACGAGCAGTCTTTAAGAAAAAACAAATACTGTGAACATGAAGTGGGGATTCATGACCAGCTAACGCTGGGTAGTATGTTCTGACAGCATGGCACCCACCCAAACTTTCCATAATTAAGAATACATGAGAAAGTAACACAGAAACTTGGCTGTAGAAATCACATTTCTTTCCTGCTTCCTCTCCTATCGCAGCAATCTGCTGGCGTAAAGAAAACCATGCATCCCCTTCTCCTGCAGAGAGAGCTAGAAGCTCATCTTACTAAACGGCACTTGCTACGTATTATCGACCACACACAATAAATACACTTATTTCTGACCTGTACAGATTATGATCTTCCACCCCTCTCCCCAAACACACTGCTCCCTCCCAGCCCCATCAGACAGCACAAGCTGCAACCACAGCTAGCATTGTAGGGGGGAACATGTCCCTTTCTGAAATAATTTTTGTTTCTTTCTGAAATAATTTTTGTTTCTTTCTGAAATAAATTTTGTTTCCTTACCAAAGCAGAGGAGCCTGTATCCCAAATGGCAACATGAGAACATGTCAGACATCTGTGTTTCAGTCTCATTGTTACCACAGTTGTCACCAAAACTTTACAGTTTGTACCCAAAGGGCTGTCCTTGCAAAGATGAGGGCTGATACTTCCCTTGAATTACAGGGCCACAGAAACCAGCAGTTGTGAGACACAACCTCTTTTTTTTTTTAAAGCAAACAAACAAATGAACAAAACAAAACAACACAACAAACCACACCACAAAAGAAAACACTGAAGAATCACTCAGCACAGCTATAGTTATGGTACAGATAATTGCTGCCAGTTAACCTCAGGGCCTGATCCCTCATCAGATTTGATAGCTGCCTTGGCAAGCAGCTTTAGCAGTTATGTTCTCATCTCTGGACCCAATCCCAAAAGCAAAGCAGCTATCTCCAGAATTAGCACCTTGTTTACTGGTTCAACCATAGGCAGAGGCGTCTGTACCCAGCCAGCACCCGAAGGTGCCTGGACACGAAGCACCTCCTTGCTGGAGGCCGGGCCATGCAGCAACAGCTGGACTCAGATGCCCATGAGCAACTGGGAGGCAGAGGGGTACCAGCTCTGGCACAGCACCTCAGCCAACGCTTTGGGATTGGAGATTGATGCATCTGTCCAGCTGTCATGCGGAAGAGAGCACAGGACAGCACTCCGTCAGCCTGTCCGGAGCTTGGTTATTTTGAGGGTGCCTCCACACTGAAACAATTCAAGCTATGGTGCTTCCTCCCTTTCCTTCTTGCACTGGTGCTTGTCTGGCCACACAGTGCAGCAGGTCAGGGAGCTAAAGCAGACAAATTAACCCTACAGAAAAATTGCCAACTGTTTCTGTGCAGTCTGCTGTTGGAGTGGCTCAGTGCCAGCACAAGAGGAGGCAGGAAGGACCATCTCAGGTACAGTGATGAGCGGGTTGGGATTCTCGCAGCTCCAGCCCAAACTGGAAATCACGGAGGAACCTCACCCACAGATTTCCCATGGTCTCTTGGTACTAACCAGGCTGAGCAGCAGTCCAGAGTCAGGAGCAGCAGGAATTTCAGCACCAAACTACACCAGGGATTTGGCACCACCTCTGTCCCGCAGACCCAGCATTCAACAGGGTGGCGAGGGGAACCAACCTGGCAGGATAGACTGAGCACAAAGCACTAATGGAATATCATGGCACTGTGAGATGCTCTCACCTTAGCAGGGGTGGTGAGAGGTACTAAATGCCTAAGTTCGTATTAATAGTGGTGCATATATTCCCTTGAATAAACGCAGCCAGAACTAAATCCGCCAAACATCTACAGTCACAACAGAGAGAAGCCCAGGGCAGCTGTTTCAACTCACTATTCCCACTACAGTGAAAATAAGGCAGAAGTTTAAAGTCTTCTACCAGAGATGGCTCCCAACCACAGAGACATACACAGGGGCTTCTGAGAGGTGAATTAAAAGAGGTATCCACTGTGCTTTAGATAACCTTACCTTTTATATTGAACTACTACCTTCTGTTTTAACAGGAAGTAATACTGCCATGTGAGGAGACGGAAGAGTCTCAGAAAAGCATCAAAGCCAAACAAACAGTTTTTGCCTCATTACAATATCGAGAAAATGTGGAGAAAAGTTACCTGGACATACAATTCATGATGACAGCATGGCCTCTTGCTTGGAGCATATATTCAAAGAAAAAATTAAAACATGAAGGTAAAGAGAAAAATTGAGTAAAATGTAATACAATTCTTAGAAGCTGAAACATGTAAAACATCCAGCTTCTCTTCAACATGACAAAATAGTCTTTATACAAAGGAAGAACAACAGTTTAGTCTCACTGAGTAAGAAATCTGACATACTACCATCTGAGCCTGGTTGAGCTGAGAGGGGTTAGTTCAAGAATAGCATGGCAGGAAAAGTAGCAGATCAAGGGGAGACAACAACAGATTTCTTACTAAAAGGTGGAAGGATGTTATTTATGGACTTCTGCCAAGGCTGGTCTTCAGTCTTTTTTGAGTCGACGTTTTCATTTAGAATTTGTTCTTATGCCTTTAAGAGAGCACTACCAAAATGTGTAGAAAAAAATGAAACTAGGAGGCACCAGAAGTACAGTGCAGACAAAAATAACATGTGAGAAAAACTGCAAAAAATCTTAAGGACAGGTGCAACAGAAATGGGATGAAAAGTAACAACAAAGAACAGAGCATCACACTGAGAGACTAGTGGTTTCTGCTGAAAAGTGATGCATCATTAGCTGAACAGAGCATCACACTGAGAAGTTTGTGTACAATCGTCCTATAAGCTGCTAGCAGAAGTCACTAAAGAGAGCTGGTTCAGAAGAAAAAAAATACAATGGTTCAAAAAATCAGCTGCAGTTCCAGTGCAGAAAGGGACATATGGATGCCACTATAGCGAACTACCAAGATCTTGCTGGGAACATCAGGTATAAATCCGGTATTATATATTCACCAAAAAAATTATTTGGGATAGCGCAACAAAACATCTGGCAAAAAACAAAACAAACAAACAAAAAACAACATATAGAAACAAAACCCCAAAGGTCTAAATAAGTACACTAATTAAACGACCAGCAGAGCTGGCATAAAGAATAAGTGTAAACTTATCAAACGTAAGTTTAGGCTGGAAATAAAAAGGATTCCTAGAGAACAAAACACTGGCTTTAAGTTTACACGTCAAAAGACAGGGATTTCAATAAAGGAAAAAAAATGTAACTAGTTCGCAAATGGATCATCTATATAGAGACAGACACAGTTTCTGTGACAGGAAGGCATTTGGCTCAGCCAGGGTGATTTGTTCCAGTTCCAGGTCCCTGAATACTCACTGGAATACAATGATGGTCTCAGTGGGTCACAGCAGAAGCCCATCCAGCCTGGCATCCTTGCTCCAGTAACAGCCAACAGCAGATCCCAAGGAAGGCCAGCGTGTAGTGTTTTGTGGAAGTAGCACCATTGTGATGTTGGGACTTCCTGAGCTAGGCAGATTTAATAGCCCTCTTTTCCACTAATTTGGCAGCCCCCTCTTGTGCCCATGTAAGTTTTTTACTCACAACATCCCATGGCAAAGAGTTCCATAGCTTAATTTCACATTTTATTAACAAGTGCTTTCTTTTAGCTTGTTCTGAACCCTTCTCCCACTATTTCTCTTTCCTCCTAGTTAATGATTTTGCTCCTCCTTCATCCCACCTATCCCACTTATGACTCCTTTATGATTCTCTGTCTGTGTTACAAAATCTCTATCATATTCTGCCTTTTGTAGTCTCTTACCAGGCTGAAAAATTAAAGCCTACTTAGGCCTTCCTTGCACGGAAGCTGTTTCACTACTACTTTCATATTCGTCACCTTGTCCTGTATTTTCACCATTCTACATATATCTTTTGTACCGTATTCAGAAGACAGACACACCACGGACTGCTGCCTGTTTTCTTTCTTTCCTAGCAATTAACAATGTTCACTGAAGCACTACAGTAAGCTTGACATCTACATCAGGCAAGTCAGTATAAACTTAAATAACAACCGGGGGGGTCAGGGGAAACGGTAGGAGGACACAGGAACAAATGCAACATATTGGTGAATAGGCAACAGAACTCTTAGAAAAGGAAATCAAGCTCCACAAAGCAAGTGCAGTTCTCTGAAGGAATCAATAAACATGTAGATAAGGAGATGCAACTGAATGGCACACAGGTTTACTTGCACTGAAGTGGCTGGAGACTGAGAGACGAAGCTGAACAGACTGGTAGTTACTGCCTCTTCCAACAAAAGAGCTGGAGATTTGAAGTGAAATGAAATGAGGACACAGGCTCAAGAAGGAAATGTATCTGTTCTTCATGCATTTCTGCTGTGGGAGTCCTTATAACAGAGTGTTTACAGACTTAAAAATACTCAAGAGGTCACAGCAAAAAGCTCATGGAAAAAGTCCAGCAAAGGTTAGTAAATACAAACCAACCACGTCTGGCTCAGGAAGACTTTGACAAGTGAATTATTGAAGATCAGGAGAATACTCTGGGAAAGCCATCTCTACATGCTTGCCCTGCTCCTGTGTCTTTCACCACACCTTTGGTTTTGTCACTGTCAGAATGCTGGGCTTTAATTTGCACACAGGTGTAATTATTATTACTAAATAAAATGCAAACATAGAATTTGATCAGCATTCATCAGGTTAATTGAAAGTAGTTTGGGTCATCTCAGGCCTTGACTGGGCTGGTAAGACCTGTGGTAACAGTTCTCTAACAACACTTGGTCTGATAACAGGACAATTCCTCTGTTAATTTACACAAAAACCAACACTGCTGTCAGTAGGTACAAATGCTAATTGAAATCCAACATATTTTACTATTGGCACAATGAGTAGGATCACATTTCACCACGCTGCCAAATACTTGCCTTTATAAGACAAACTTCTCTACATACGACAACTTACGACTTTGCCAAACTGCCGTCTTTTGGGCTAAAATTTTACAAGTTAGTGTCTGCTTCAGTGTTTTGCTTCTTCACTTTTTATGCACTCAAAACAGTACAGCCCTTTCAAAAAATTAAAGGTTTATGTAAAAACAAAAAAAAAGTTTTGTCTGTGTCAAAAGATTCTGTCAGACTTTTCCTTCTCCTAGAATTTTGAGCCTCCGTCCTTTGGGATGGAGATTTGAAGTTAGGGATAGTTGCAGCACCATCATTCCTGTGAACCCTAAACAAATTTGTCCAATTTCTTGACTACTTATTCCACAAGCCCTTTAGTCATTCAGAAACCAATCTTTTGAGTCAGATAATCGAATGCTGTCCTAGAGAACTCAGATTCTACTAGGGATCTCGCTGTCATTTAAACTGGACGCTACAGAAGAGGTCATTAATTTTCCAGGTCATTGGCACAGGTCTGTAAGGAGTGATTTGCAGAAATACTTAGTGCCTGCAGCTGCAGCAGAAGGCAGTGAAAGCGTCATTCTAAACAGATTATGAAGACAATGGTTTTGAAAAGTTCAGCCTAGTAATCTCAAAACAGGTTATTCCGAAAAATGCCACAGAAACTTGATTCTTAAAAAAACAACCCTCAGGCAAAAAAAACGCAGGAGCCATTTAATTTATTCTCACTCTGCATTTTATCCTGTGCATGCACCACAGGCTCTCCTGCTTTGGTATCAAGGTGCCTGGAGTACGAGTCTCACGATGCAGGTTGGGCAAGTAGCGTCTCTCCATCACAAGGGTCAGAACGATGTCCAAGCAGTGAGGTATTCCACGAGGGTATGAACTGTGGCTGTAGGGCTGGGTTTCTCAAAGTATCCAGAGCCTGAGGCAAAACATCAAATGTGCTAGAGAGCATACCAGAACTCTGTATAAATATGTTCCATTGTCAAGATCCATGTATAAGTTTCCAGCCAGCAAACTGGCTTGTGAACTCCCATCTGCGGGATACATACAGCTCTGAACTAGCATCCCACTGGGTATTTGCCTTCAGTGATCCAGGGCCTGAAAAGCAGGATAGCAGAGGAGTGCCTACAGCAATGACTGAGAGGAACATAATTTGGCTTTGTGTAAACGATGGACAGCTAAATTTACTATTTTATTTAAAATCAGCGGTGTCAGCCACTGTTGTTAAATTAACACACAAAATTAAACAGGGTGTATATATGCAACTGCAAGTACTTCAGCTGCTTTTTCCCCTTTTCTTTCCACGTCTCAGTTCTCCTCCTTCGAGTAACACTGTAAGCTTGTCAGGGGAAGAACAGATGCCTGCTGTGTTTTCTTTTTCAGCCTCTAATACACTGAATCCTAAAAATGGATGCTATTTTTTTTTTTTTTTTAAAGACATGAACAAAGCAACACAACTCCGAAACCCTCCTTTAGTTCTATTTATTCTTACCCAGTCATCAGTGCTTAGAAACAAACATTCTTCCTGTCCACTGCTCTCCTGTGAAAGACCACAGTATCTATAGTTACTGGAGAAGAGTGCTTCAGTTATCTAGGCTCCGATCCTTCCCATGCTTTACTTTTCAGCTTGCCCCAAAAGGCTTGCTTTCTCAGATACCAGAACTAAGATTTCTCTCTTCCCAAAGGCAGCTACCGAAATTCTCATCACTGGGAAGCTTGTCCCTCTAATATCACATCTGAAAGTGAAAAGTCAAAGAGTCACTTCTGATCGACGTACAACTTCTAGCCAACTTGTAGGCCCCCTCTGGTGCAAGGAAAGAGGTGAGACTACAACTCTAGCCCTAAGAAATGCTGTTAGAGAACACAGGCTGAGCTTTAAAAAAAAAAAAAAAAGCTACCAATTACCCCTAAACCTTTTTACTTCTTAGTTGTAGGTCTTCCCAGCAAAGGAAAGCATATTGGGCAGGTGACACACACCATCACAATAACACTGTGAAATTCTCACCAGAAAGACAAAAATAGCATCAGAAATAGCACCTCAACTTCCTTTGAAATATCCACAATTTTCTGACACCTCCAAGAAGCAAACACCACGATAATACACCATCCTAAGAACAGAACGGCATGAGGGAACAGGGCAAAAAGGGCTATAACGAGCAAGAATCTTATTTATTCCTTTCTTAAACCATGCCTGCCTATAAGAGGCAATCTCACAAATATACAAGCTATTTTTGGCTTATCTTGCTGGGCTGTTTCTCCTTGGCCATTTGGAAACCAAATTTTTTAAAGAAAATATTGTATTTTTGTCTAGAGGTAGCTTAAGAGCTTTCTTCCTTAGAATCCATAAGAAGATACTTCCCTACTTCCCACGGAGCAGCACGAATTTGTGGCTAAGAAATTTTGGGCGTAATTCTGAAAGGAACAAACAAACAAGCCAAAGTCCAAGTTCATGCAAATATCCTCTCAGGACAGCTGTTTATTTTATATAATTCTTCCAGCTGTGCAAAAGGTGCTCTAAACAAACAGAACACATTGCAGAAGGAAGGGAAGCAGCTCAACACAACCTGCACTATGGCAGAGAGCTTCCCGAGGGGAAGACCAGAATTCCCAGCCCAAGAAGCTGCTGCAGGACAAATCAGGGCAGGAAGACGCAAGACCTGAAACTCTGTTGGCAGACGGACGTGTCGGATGGTTCATCTCAAGGAATGCGTTAAGAACAGCACACAAGAATCCCCTGAAGCATTCAAGTAGTCAGAGGATCGACATATTTTGCAGGTATATCCTTGGCCACAGCCTGCTAGCACCTTATCTATAAAATGCTTACCAATACACAAGTACCCCTCTGTTTCCTAGTGCTTCGATGTCATAGAGCATCATCAGACTAAGCAGTGTAGAAATAAAAACACAAACTTTTTTTTTTTTGCAACTGATGAGTAATATTTGACTGAAAAACGAGCAGAAAAGCAATCTGGTACAAGAAAACGGTACATTAAAAAAAGTACTAGAGAAACATTCAGAAGACGATGTATCAAAATAAAAAACAAACCAAACATTTCCTAGAAATTAAAGATTTCAAAATACTAAACAATAAGAGACTTGACTACGAAGAAATCTAAACACATGCAAAAATAGAAGGGTTGTATCCACAAGGTGTTTTGAAGTATTGTTAAAACGATGGATCACCTTGAGAAGGCAGCTTTCAGATGCACTGATAACTCTGAACAACCTTATTTATACTCTCTATTTTTTCTTAGAGATACAAATGAAAACGGTTGTTGAGGAAAACTGCACAAATTTGGAATAAACATGAAACTGTAACAAGATGGGAAACAAGTCATTACTAGACAGGAAAATAGAGAAAGCAGAAATCCAGGAACTCTGAAGCAAGAATAACAAAGATTTTAATCTTCTGAGGGCAGTGGGATGCAGTGAGGATGGCTCAGAACACACACTCTTCTGGTCCTCTGTTACTATAAGGCTTGACCTCTCGTCTGTCTTGGCTTTTTAAATATAAAAGCTCCTCTTCAGTAAATACATTCACATCTTCAAAACATAATTATGGTCCGAAAGTTAACACTAAAAATAGCACTAAGGAGCTTCATATTCCTGTCTTCTTGATTTCTGTATCAATTTACTTGATTGCAACAGTCAAGCGTATGTCCTCTGGTCCTTGAGACTAGAAGGAGTTCTTGTGAGGGTTAGTCCTAAGGAGATGTTTGAGAGGGTGACACTTCTGAGTTTAAATCCACAAATAATAATTGAAATATCAATGTGTAACTGTAAATAAATAAAGGACAAAACATTCACAAATGTTTAGCAACTTTCTTAAGAAAAGCAAGTATATGAGTTAAAAAAAAAAAGATTAGGGAAATGTAAAAAAAAAAAAAAAGAAAAAAAAAGAAAGGGAAAGAAAAAAAGAAAAAAAAAAAAAAAAGAAAAGGAAAAAAAAAAAAAAAAAAAAAGAAAGGGAAAGAAAAAAAGAAAAAAAAGAAAATAATACATATTCCACTAATCCATCCTGGCATGCCAAGAAAACTTAAAGACAATTTGGAACGAACTTCACAAATTCTTACAATTAGGAAATACATGAGGAATAACATCATGAATAAGTCTTCAAATTAGCAAGTGACCAAGAAGTATACGCTTTGCCAATTTCAGTTCAAATCAAAATACTTCATGATACAAGCATATTTTTAGTACTTTTACAAATAAATGAGTTCTTTGGAATACGATTCTTCACTCACTAACATTCTCATTTTTTTTTCTTGCTGTGTAAGAAACAGCTATTTCAAGATGACTTTTGCAAATCTGCAAATTGAAAGGGACAATTAACAGGTAATCTCATACGAAGTCTCTGAAGAAAAGAACAAAAATCTTTCAAATATGAATCTTAGAAAAGTTTGGGGTTTTTTCCCCCGTCACTTTAATGACTGTCTGAAATAACTACTGCACTAACCTGATGACACACTTATTTACTTTATTTTCTTATGCCCGTTACTCAGTTGTTGTCAGTAGTACAATTTCATTTAGCAATAGCCTGGACTTCTCAGTAAGGGAATGTGTCCGTAGTAGCTCTCTAATCTTGCTGCCCAGCTGCTAAGACAGTCACATGAGTCACTTGCTGCCTTTAGAGCAACACACACCACTTGCTGAATTTAGAGACACTCTCTGTTTCTGGACTGGCTGTACATATCAATTGAGTAATACCCTATCCTAATCACACACAAAACTCTCCAGGTTTGTTTTTTTGTTTTGTTTTGTTTTTTTAAATTTAAACCGGTGAGTCAAAGAACATATTTTTTACTAATGCAGTTAACAATCCAGCTCCACTAAGTGATTTATGTACCGGTTTTCAGCATTATCACTCTCAGTCCAGTCAGGCTAACTTCAGGAACCAGTTCAAATGTAGGTAACTTCACCGAATTGCTCACTGAAAATCCAGCCCTGGAAGAATGACAAACACTATCTGCCAAGACGATTCACTGTACAGCTTCCGAACAAAACACTTTACAACAATTCCTTCCTTATCAGGATTTTAAACTGTCACTGTTTGAACACAACCTTTTTCAACAGTCTATTTAAAAACAATTTACATAAGACTGGCATAGTTACTTCCATGCAGCACTTCGGTCTACTGACACATAAAACTCCTTGTTGAAAATACTTTATTTATTAACACAATCTAAGGCACTACGTAGGAAGTATTATCACATACAAACAGTACACAGCCTTACAGTAAAACATTGCGAGGATAATCTTATTTGGAACTGTCACAGCATCCTCAGTGTAGGCCCTATGATGCATCATTTTATTCCTTATCACACACTCTTCTTTCCCATATTCTCCCGGTGTCTCATTAATGGCACTATTCTTTGCAGATGGTTGTACACGGAATCGATCAACAACACAATGTATTATGCTCTGGTCATACCTGTTCATAGACAACCAGCCTAACAAAAACCCCACAGAATCATGCTTCAAGGTGTAAGGCTGATGTCACCAAAACCAAGGAGTCTGAAATTATATGAAATACTTCTCTAGTTCAAAAATATATTGGCCCAAACTGAGAAAGGTGTTTTAGTGCACCTAAAGGAGAAAAGCACTGTGTCAAGCCTCACCTACTAGTTTCAAGTACGGCCAAGCCTGCCTTAAAATGGTCTTATTGCCAGTAGGAAATCACAGTAGGCAATGTCCCACCTCCCCAGTGGAGCAGCAGCACATTTTCAAGTTAAATACTCTAATCTGTCAGATAACATTAAATAGAACTCCACAACTAGCCAGAATAGAGTATCAAGTAGTAACAACTAACTAAACTTTTAACTCGTGTTGTACCGTTCTGAATTAGCATTTGCAAAGACAAATGAAAATGGTTATTGTAAAGCTGTTCCAGCAAACTTTGCACTCTAATTCGGATAAGCACAAGCAAACTCCTTGTAGTGATATTTAATACCTAAAAGATTCTAGTCACTGATGTGCACAGTGGCAGTCAACCCACAGTCAAATTTCAGACTAACACACATATTTACTGTTCTTACGAGTAATATCTAAGATTTTTCAAGTGAAAAGATAAGGCAGAACTATATTTTTCTGTTGTATTTTTCGCACCATACAGAATTTTCTGCCAAGTCAGAATTGCTGTTTCCCATGTTTGTGTGACTCTTTACACAGTGACAGTATACAGTTACAAAAATTGAATGAGGAAAATACAACTTCAGAAAACCAAGTGATAAAGGAAGATGGGGCAAGATTAGCAACTGAAACTACTAATCTAGATTAATCTCACAGTCTCCAGTTGGCATAAATTCTTACCCTCTGTTACATTATCTTTCCCATAATCAGTATAGCATTCCATTCAGGTATTTGGCTATCACAACATCAAAATTAGGAACTGCTACTCCACACATACTGATAAAAGGGTTTTGCATATGCCATTTTTAATAAACAATTTGTCTTGAATAACCAGAATGCCTTAAAGCAGGCCAAACCACGCTGACATATAAAACAATTCTTGGAAAAAAAGCTGCAACTTGATAATGATGTATTATGCACTCTATTAAAGAAGCCTCTCTTCTTAAGTATTCAAGTTTATGGGTATATTTCTGTGATAACCTGAAACCTTCCAGATAGACTTTAGTAAAAGGTAGCTACCTGGAACAAAAATATTGCTTACAGAATGATGTACGATGGCTTAGTGGATTAACATGCTAAAAGTGTAATCTCTTTTGACACAGCTATTTGAAGTGGTTTGAAAAAAAAAGTATGAAATGTTAATTCTGTTTTCCAATAAACATAACTTTTGATGTGCTGAGTCAGAGATGTCATGCATAATAATCACAGCAGGAGTACAATACTGTTTGTATTTGTTTGGAGGAAAAAGCAATTCCATGCAAATAACAAGAAACAAAAAAATCACGGACCAGAATTTAATTAAAGGCAAATAAACCATAGGGAAACAGTAATTCCGACAAAACAAACCACTTGTTTTCCTAGGGACAAACCATGTTACTACCAAGTCAACTCCAAAGCTATATAACATTTACATTCAGGTTTTATAATACACACTTTCAACACAACACTGAATTAAAATACTGTGTGTTACTAAGTCAGTACCATACCACGTTTCTACGTATCACTTTTAATTCTGAATTCAAACCCACAAAACCAACAAACTCACTAACCTTAGAAAGCACTTTATCATGCACTATCTGAACGTAGTAGAAGAGGTTTGTGTTTGTACAGCTCCCAGAAATAACCATGGCAGGGCTCTGAATACCTATGCATGTCTAGGTACCCAAGCTTTTTACTTTAAGTTATGGATGCACACAGACACAACATTTTTTTCTTTCTTTGATCAAGTAATGATGGCTTTATTACTGAAACCTACGTTCTTCTAAATGTACACTAGGTATTATTTTCAGTAATATATTACTATAACACATATTCCCTTACTGACAGATCCAAGCTATTGCTAAACGAATCTCCCGTAACATCTAAATATTATTTACTTGGTTGAAAAATATCATCAGGTTAGTAAATATTTTTCTTTGCTTTCAAGACAGTTAAATATTTTTCCAAGGTCTTTACTAAAAGGATTTTTGTCCTTTTCAAACACTCTAACTTCTTATGTGGTTACATTAATTGCCCTTCGAAGCTGACAGACTTGTAAAAATCATCCTGAAGTGTCCATTTCTGATGTTGCAGGAAAAAATGAAAATGTCAGTGAGTGATAATAATTAGTTTATTTCTAAAAGCCAGAGTTCCCTGTTCACATGGCAGAAAGAGACCAATCCTGCACTGCAGGTCTGCTCCTTCCACATTCAGGACATTGCAGTTCCATCATTAAGCAGCTTCCCCTGCTGAGAAACACGTGACTCTACTGTTCCGTAATGATCACCAATTTCTGAATGATGCTAAACCAAAAAATACTGGGTTTAACCTATGGAAAAAAAAAAAAACACCACAACCCTCAACAGGTGGATTCTTAACAACCTGAAAGATCATCCCTTTTCATGAGTGTCACCTGAAACAATCTAGAATGTTACAACACCAAAACAGACAGGGAAACACCACCTGCCTTCTCAGAAGCATTTCAATTTTAACGTCGATCTCTCATTCTGAGACAGGCTTAAAATGTTATCATTACACACTACACAGTTACTACTGTACATTTACTAATGACCTGCCTAGAATTTGATAGATGGAAATGATGATATTTGGAAAACATGAAGTAGAAAAATTAGTATCTTGAAGTCACAGTGAAAAGAATTGTCAGCATCCAACTGGATTTTAATAAGCTTTACCAGAGGAACCTGGGACACACAATTTTATTGTCTGTTTGTTCAATTTAATTTTTTTGATTTATAGTAAAGCACTATTGAAGAGGCCAAGGAAACTTTCAAATAATCTGGTCAAGATCAGACAGGAAAAAAATCTCTGTCTTCCATCTACAAATTCTGTAGTTCAAGTAATTTCATAACTTTGCCAGCCACTGCAACGTACTCAAAAAATACCAAGGAATAGACTTCCTAAACAACTGATGAATGCAAGAAGGGGCTGGGGGGGGCGGTGTGGAGAAGAATAAATTTTTATCTCCACATAACCAGTCTAAAAATATCCAATGCAAGAAGCTAGAATACTTGCTCTTCAGGCCTGAGCTCTGCCATGCATGGAGGCGGGGGGGGGGGGGGGGGGCAGGAGGAAAATTATTTTTTAACCAANTACATATTCTGTCAGATATACCCCCAAACACAAGATCACATCATGAATTCATTAATTTACCAAGTTGCTAAGTAACAGTTAATTCATTAGAGGGATACAAATACATTATGATCTCCATCCACTAGACCTCCTAACCTTCCTACAAAGGCCTAAACTACAAAAAGCTGGGATAGGCAGAGATTATATATATGGATGGATAATGTTCAGAGCACTGTTGGCAGCAAAAGTGGTGGCAAATTTTTACGTATATTTGGGAAGGAAGAATTAACAAATCAGTTAAGCTGTCTTCTTTAAACTATGAGTCTTAATATCTCAGTGAAATGTGACCTAAGTGCTACTTCACGTGACAGTTACAGAGCACTTGCAACCTGACAGCAAATTTCTGCCTGCCTTCAAGCTTTTTTGTTAAGCTACCTACCTAAACCCCTTATGCTAAAACTACCACCAAATATCAAACTACCTCCTTTATGATAAAAATTCTATGTTTGGCAGAAAGGATTATTTGACCTCCAACAACAGTTTAACAACTAAAACTATGACAGGAACAGGGGAGGTTTAGAGCATTTGTGGAGTCTTCGAGGGTTTGCTCAGAGTTGAGAGACTTTCTATGGCTTGATTCCTGATAAAAACTGCAACAAACAGTACAATAGTCAAGTACTTATTCAGACAAAACCTTTAGGGAATTCAGTTTGTCTAATGAAGAATTGTGGAGCTCATCTCAAGATAACTGAATATGTGATCAGTTTTGAGGTAGCCACATTACTGCGTGACAGAAATCACGAATTCGTAGGTTTTACATATTTTGTGAGACTGAGGGGCAGTGATTTAAGTCATCAGAGCCCCTTCCTGACCACACCTCCCTTTTCACTCAAGGCTTAAAGAAAGATCCAGTCTCTTTTTATGTTCATTATTTTTATTAGGCAAACTACAGAAAAATAGAAAATAATAATGAATATTTGACCTCCCCAAACTAAAGCATCTTTCTACTCTAATCAAATGAATGAGTAATCAACGCAGCTAGAAACTGCTTAAATGCACTTTCCTTTCAATACAAATATTTAAGTATAATGAAGAGTAAGAAGTTTGTTTTACATGATGCATAGATAAAAACTGTACTAGAAACTGAAATGTATTACTCAAGATGATCTTAACTTACTTGTTCTCAAATATTCTGAAGTGTTCAAGTTTTCAAAGGTAAAATAACATTATATTACAGGGGAGACCTCTAAAACCATTTTTCCCCCAAGCAACTTATTTCATAGTTTGTAATTTCTGAAAGTGTAACCTAAATTTCTGTTTGCCTATTACAGCAATTGATGCTAGGAGTGCATTTGAGTATTTCTTATGAGAAAAAGTAATACCACGTATTTGATTAATGCTACAACGCTGCAAAACCTGACTTCTTTTCCTCACAGCCTTGTTTTAACATTCATCCAGTTTGAGACTATTCCCATCACCCCCATACACTATGATTAAGTTTCCTGTGTTACTCCAGACCCATTTTTTTTTAAACTTGTGGCATCATCATCAGAAGTTAATTCCACAGTGCTCCTCAGCACAACTTTTGTAGTACAAAAACGATCTATATCAATACCTGATGGGACACTAATTCATCCTCGGACAACAAAGGAGTTTTAAATAAGTAAAAGAACTACTGGTTTGAGAGATGAGCGTGTCCAAAAGAAAAGGGTACATTTGTGCAGCTAAGACAAAAACCCTCTAAAATTACAAGTGGGAGAATATTTTACAAGTAATGAGAAAGTAAACGAGTTTGATATAAATATTTCATATATACTTTTTAAAGCTATTTCAACACATATTAAAAACAGCCTGAATAATTAGGCTAATTAACATATTATGCTTCTTGGTGACTTTTTAAGTAACAAATAACGTAACTTTGTTGTTTAGAAAAGGAGCTGATTTCATTGTACTGGTATGCTTATAGCTGTACTTAAACACCATTTAAAATAGCATGTAGCAACACCATCCAATAATATTTTTATTACTTTTTCTGAAACTGATTAAAATATAGCCATAAGCTATATGTTTGTGCTGGGGCATAATTAGAAGTGATTTAGTCTAAACACTATCCCAGTATTCGAAAGAATTTAAGAAAATTGTCATGTCACAGAGGAAATAAAATCTACAGATTGAAATTAACTGGCATTTCTTGTGATCAGCTATGTCTAAGCCCTTCTCTAAACTACGTGGTTCACCATTTCCCAGTGTTGTAGATTAAACAAATTACGAGTGTATTGACCACAATAACTTCCAGTGAACAAAATAAACCTGAACGATGTCTATGTTTAGCTTTTAAATAGAGCACAAAACTCTGACAGGATTTTACACTTGTTTTATTCTAGCTTCGTACTCACTCCTCTTAATGTGCTTGTGGGGGGAAAAACACTAGTAACTGATAACAGGTAGCTAGCACCATAAATTTACACCTTTATGGTGTATCATTTATGAAAACAGAAGAACAGCTGTAGGCAATTTTTACTTTTACATACTTATATTGTACCTATAGTTCCATGTGATAAATACAGTATTATTATTAAGCCTTGCATGTAGACAGCTGTAGTAAATGCACAATTAGTATAAATGAAAATTCCACATGTGACAGTAAGAGTTTGAAGAAACTTAACATTTACAAACTTGTAAATGTTTTATTACTAACTATATAGGCTTGATTGAAATTTAATAGTAAGCTGCCAGAATCTTTCTGCTTTTTCTTCAAAAAGGTCTCTTTAAAATAAAGTTCCTATATCACAACTGATTCAGAAGACATGACATTCTCCCTAAACAGCCAGATGTTTCCTTAAAATGTATGTGCCTATCTACATTACATATAAGTGTAACATTCACGATAAATACGTATACTACACAATAAACAGTTTTATTAGAAGTGACAAGCACTTGGGACAGTAAAATCTGATTTGCATGCACAGGGTCTTTCTGCTGTTCAAACATTTAGTGTAATGAGATCTCATTAATTCAGAATCAGATTCTGAGGGCTTTTTAGAGAACTCATGCACCAGTAAATCTGATACCCTGTAATATACAAATACATACTCAATAAATGAAGAGGGAATATAAATTTTCTGACATTCTCCTTGCTTTTTGGTTACTTGGCAATTCACAGCACATGCGCATAAGACAAAATCAAACATGTACATCTTATTTTATGAGAAATGCTTCAGATTTGGCAGTCTCCAAAGTGTAATGTGACCCACAATGATAAAGAAAAGCTTTTAGGGTGAAAGTCAGTGATACACAGTGTCAGGCTACCAGGTGAATTACCTGCCCAATATGTAAGTCTATATGCAATCTGCACGGTTAAATGATCACAAATAAAGTATTTTCTATAGCAGTATGGAAGAGATTATTATTATTCTAACTTCAGTTAAAAAAAAAACCCAACAAACCAAAACCAACAACTTTGACAAATAATTCCCTTTAAACACTTTATAATCTGATTTCTAGGGATATTCTCCTTTGAGAGAGGAATTTAGCACATTAAGTGCAAAAGAAGATTATAGCAATTCAGTTTACTGTAACAGTCATTTTTTGCATTTTTCCAAGTTCCTTTACATAGTTATTTCTTAATTACATCTGATGGCAATTCTAGGTTTTACTTTCCTGATTCCCACTTGACTTCTCAAAGCTGATTGGAGCTATTTTACTTCAGAGTTTTGAGTTACTGTTCTGTGTATTATAGCCACACTTGTCTACATTCATTTGTTTTGTCTGTCTCACTTTCTAGTTTTATATTAGTTCAGCCCTGGGTTTTTTTGTCTTTTTCCCTTCCTTTAAACAAATAAAATAAAATTATGCACACTGGGCCACATTCTGCTCTCTTTGTGCCCACTTGTAAGCCTATCAAAACGACCAGGGTTGGGCACGCGTAAAATAGCCCATCGCTTTGGCCACGTATTTTAATGCATTTGACAAAGTATCTCTATGCTCTGTATACACAGTGAATTAGGAAAGGGACAGAAGTTATTACAAAGAAGGCTATAACAGAAACTGATTTATTTCTTCAGCATGGGAATAACTATATAGGCTTTCCCACTCTCCACTGTCAAGCATGTACTTACACAGACACCTCAAAACCCTGCTGTGTACGGTGACGAATGTTAATAACATGATCCTATAGTAACTGTTCACAAGACATGCAGGGTCCATTTAAATATTAACAATTTTAATACACCCTATGAGAAGGCCCCATCCTTTTTAATTGTTATCACATAACTATTTTTAAAAGCATATCTTCTCAAAAATTTTAAAAACCCCTTCTAATTCTATTCATTTTTGCTAATTGGTCCTTCTAAGATGAGACAGTAACAGGTGAACACTGATAATGAAATAGACAAAAAATACTTCAACAAGCCAATCTAAACAAAAGTAAAACTGAACTTGCAGTAATGGTGACCAGTTCTGCTCAATAATAGGTTTTCATAACTTGCATACAATTAGAATTTTTTGCATTTGATGTTTGGTGGACAACTGTTCATTCGAAACGCATTAATAACTGTAATCTATTCAGTTTTAGATAAAGGGTCACTATATTCCTTGAAAAAATAAGAATAAAATACAGGCAGCTGTGTAAGTGATTACATTGAGAGTTAATCGATGTTTTACATTCAAGTTACAAATTCGCAGTTTAAAAATCAATATAAATTTAATTAAATTCTAGATGTGATTTTTTGATTAGCAGGAAACACACACAAAACTCTATCATCAAAATGCTCAGATAAAAGCAAAAAAAATCCCCTACACTTCAGAAATTTCAACATTTTACATTTGATCAATACAAAATGTTACTTTGTTCTAATATTTGAATTATTTTAAAATAGTTTTTGAAGGCTACCTAAACATTTGATAATTGGTTAAAGATGCTTAACAGTTCAGTGGATAGATACTGCACACTTCTTTCAAAAGCAAGGCAAGCTAAATCCTCACTACTAGCAGATATTTGGAGAATATCTCCTTGAAAGCAAGTATTCTGTCACTTTGGTGGTGGTGGCTGCTAGTTTCTTTTAACTCTACACTGATTCGAGAATGGTCTAATTGCTTTAACATATTTCACGTTTTCCAGAATATCTGCCCTTGGTAAACAGATAAACTCGTTCAAGAACCCTCCCAAAAGGTATTTGCTGACAAAAACTGGTCCTAAAGATGTAAGAGGTTATAGACACAAAATTTTAAAAACTTACGGTTTAGACTCTGAAATAAAACATCTCTTTTTAACAAAATAACCTTGAACAGTTACAAACAGTGGTTTATTTAGAACCTGAGCAGTGCCCTCTTTAACCCACTAACTTTAAAACACATGCACTACCCTGAAAGGAGGAGGCTTAAGGGCACCATTTTGACTGAGTAGCTGCAGAGGTGGCCGAGCGTTAGAAGTGGCTGCACTTTGTATGCAGTGCTTTTTGGATTTACACAAACTTTTTAAAAGTTTCTTAATTTAAATCTCAAAGTTCTACACTGGGAAACTAATTTTTCAGGAAAACTACTAAATGAAAAGTACACATCAAGAGACATATTTGAACCAAGCATTCAAGAAAAACTGAATGCATGTCAATTCAGATCCTTGTATTTGCTGTACTGTTGTAGAATACTGTAGTTATTAACTTTTAAATATTATTGAATAGGATTGATAAGTTTCTAAGAAGGATTTTAATACATTCACAGATCTCTAGTTTACCTATAAAAAGTAGGGCAACTTTACCAACAACGGCCAACAGTATTTGTTTCCTCAGATATTTTAACTTTAGGAAATCTTGAAAAAATCATACTGAATCACGTATAGAACCAGAACAACATATAATAGAGAAGACTATCTTAGCTCTTAGAAGGAAGCTTTGAAAGTTCTATTTTAATTAAACACCACATCACCCCCACAAGAAGAATTCGGTTTTCTACAAAAAAGAGAATAAGTTTGTAAAAAACAATCCTAAACAACATTTATCTCCTGCTGTTATTATCACCATCTGGATTATACCTTAAAATTAAATCCAGTTGAGAGGAGTATCAAATTCTGAGAGAACACCCTTTCCTTTTCCTCCTCCCTGTGTCCTGAATTTTGTACTATGGTTGGATACACTGAATTTACTTGGTAATACATAACTGTAAGTCAAAAAAAGATACTCCACAACATGTGTTTCTTTCATATTGTTATTATCAGTGCCTACACCTATTTTCAGCATTACAGGATTAATGACTTAGAAGCTCTCAACTAGGTAAAAATGTAATAACACATTAAACATTTCATACTCATGGTCACAGACACAGTATTTGAAGAGTTCTTAAATACTGTTCTCAGTACCATTAACTAGTTTATTAAAGTGAGTCCTGTACATCTACTACTATCTATCATGGTACATTAAAAACACCAACACACAGCGTACTGCTATTAATTTTTCAAATTTCTATGCATTTCAGGATAATGTTACTTCAGTCAATAAAAAGAAGAGATGGGTGTAAGAAATATTTGGAAAGGAACTTTAAAGTATGAATTCCTGCTAACTATAAAAGAGATCTCTAAACCCTAAAAGACAGTTCTGCAAAAACATTCAATTTCATTCCTTTATATAAACTGATTAATCTTTCTTCCTTAATGAGCCTTTTTTTTAGCCTAAGAGTATTTAATGTGATTTAATTTTCACAACTGTGAGTCACTGGAAAACTTTGAGATTTCTTCCAAAATCTCTAACCACAAGACTATCCTAGTCAACAACTACTGTACAACAGCTTCTTTTGTCACACTTGCAAAAAAGGTACAGATCATTTGCAAACACACGCTATTCAACACAGAGGGCTATCACAACTGATACTCAACTTCCACAAGTTCAAAGGAAACATTTGCTGAAATAGCCTCCCTACAAGTTCAGTACTCCATCTTCTCTCTCTTGAACCACATACCTGTACTCAATTTTTAATGTAGAGTTAAATACAAAGACTACAAAAACAAGGCACACGTAAAGGAAACATCATAACTCCTCATAAAGACACCAAATGGTCACGTTAAGAAGCAACGTTATTTTTTTAAACAGGATATTTCACTGAATATTAGATTACATAGGATACAATAGGGAAAACCAGAGCATTTCACATCATTACAATTAAACATTTACAAGTTTAAAATTGAGCAGAAAACAGCCAGAACCCACGCTAAAAGCATGTACACACACACACGCACACATATACACAAAACTAGACTGCAGTTTGGATGATCTTTCTTTTTTTTAAACAAAGCCAGAGGCGAATCTTCCAAGTGATGTTATAATTATACAGCTAAGGTGTACTTGTAAAAAGCCCCTAGTTTGGCCAATTAAAACCTACAGTTATTTTCACTGTTTTCAAAACCTTTTGGGACTGTTCATAAGATTTAAGTATAGAACAAGCTCCACAATACCTTTCACCCAACTCAGGCGTCCCCAACAAAACTGAATTTATTCAAAGTAAAAATAACACACTTCACAACTTTTACAAAGTGTCTGTGAAATTGCCCTATACACACGGGTCTCCTCCCAGGGAATTCACAGCTAGCAGAACAGCACCATGTTTTAATATTAAACAACCTGAATCTATTTCATTTCTGCAACACCCATTCCAAAAAAACGCTCCCCAAAACACAGCACTTTAATTAACACACCAAGAAAACTCTACTGAAGACCTGCCACACGCAGAAGAATTGCTTTGATCCAAACGAATCTGCACGTTTCCCCCTACTATCCTGCCTTAATTTATCAGACCAGGGCCGATTTTATACCTTCCCATGAAAAAAAACCAACAACGAACCATCCCTCTGCTAGAGGCAGAGGTGCTGCAGAGGTGATGATAACCCTAGGAAAAGAGAAGCTGTCTCTTTAAAATGCCCTGCTATGTCCCTGATCCCACGTGGAACCAACATCAGCAGCACTTTCGCATTAACTTCAATGTGAGACGAGATGAGGCATCATTATTTTACATAAATAAAACGAGGAGACTGCAGAATGCATTCTTTGTAGGAGACAAACAGGTGAACTGAACGTGCCAGGGAAATCAGCAACCACCCGCAGACGAGGTGCCCTGCCCCTGAGCCCTCCCTGCTTTCCCTATGGAGTATTACCTCAACCCCACACTACTCCGAAGAATCCGGATTAAGTAAAGGAGGGAGCCACCAGGAAAACTTGAAATTCAAAGGCAACGAAAACGCACTTTATAAACCGGAAAGGTTTACTCTTTGCCTCACACATCCTAATTAGATCAGGAAAGTGACACTACAAAGGCATTAGATTCCGGTCCGAAAAAAAAAAAAAAAAAAAAAAAAGACAGAGGGAAAAAATAACAGCCCCCGTCTCCCCAAACCCCCCAAACATACAAAAAAGCATTTTAAAAGGAAGTTATAAAGCAGCACATACAGCATTTATCTTATCTAGGATCACTCCACATTACCCCCAAGTTATGCACTTTCTGCACTATCATCTCCCCCTACCTCTCTCTCCTGAAAGGGATTTTCACGTTTTCTCATTGTCGGTGGCGAGTTATAAGAGGCTCTTGCCTTTCCAAAGAATTCATCAACAAAAAAAAATAATAAATATTAACTCCTTGCTCCCTGAAACCTTAAAACGGTCTCGGAAAGACACGGGTTTTATTCTGTTACCTTGAGGAAGAAAAGGGGGAGCAGCCCCGATTTTTAGGTATTTTTTGGCATTTTTTTCTGATTTTTATTTTGTTATATGCCTCAGTTCTCCCTCCATTTTGGTTGTTTATGATACTGACAACAAGCTGTCCCTGCTCTCTCTCTCTCTCTCTCCGGATCTCTCCTGCTTTCAGTTAGCAAACCCCCCTCCCCAATGCAACACGACTCAGCACTTACTTGGGTTCACACTTTTCTCTAAACACACACCGATGGGGAAGGGAAAAGCTCCTGGGCCACTCGGAGGGGGAGAGCAGGCAAATTCGTTTCTTTATTACGAAAAAAAAAAAACTTTTGTCCAAAAAACGACGGGAAAGGGGGGTCGAGTGCCCCAAAGTCCCCCCGGATCCCCCCAAAGACGCGGCCGCCAGGTCCGGGGGACACCCCACGGGTAGCCGGGTCCACGGGGGAAATTTCTGTGCGAAATTCGGCCGGTTTGAGGCGGGGGGTGAATTTATATTAATTTTTTCCCTCATTTTTCGGCACCGCGGTCTCTAATGTCTTCCGCTCCCTCTCGCCGCTCTCGCCGCTGTCACTGCATTCACAGCACAGGCTCCGGAGAGGCGAGGAGGGGAGGGGGCGGCCGCGCAGCTCCCGCTCCTGCCCCGCGCCGCCGCCGCGGCCCCGGCCCGCCAAGGGGGTCTGNGCCCTCCTGCCGTCCCCCGGGCAGCCCGCTCGCCTCGCCCGCTCGCTCGCGAACCAACATAGCGCCGCGGGGAGGGAGGGGAGGAGTGGAGGAAACTCCTGAGAGAGGTTTTTTTTCTCAAAATCATCTCCTTCTCCCTCCGAAGGAAGGGAAGGGGGGCACCGCTCGCCTCGGCTCCCTTCCCCTGCTTTTCCCCTCCCGGGGGGGGTCCGACGCGGGGTGGTGGGGGGCTGCGGGAGATGGGGGGAGAGGGATGGAAGGGAGGGATGGTTAACACAAACTTTTCCTCACTGCTCGCTGCTCCTCTCTCCTCTCCCCCCTCCTTCTCCTCCTCCCCCTTCATAATTTAAATAACCCTGATATTTCCCTGCTAAACCCCGGCGCCTGCCCCCCAAACCCGCAGCAGACTCACCGCGGGAGCCTCAGCATCCCCTCTGCGCCCCGTTTCCACCCTTTACAGTGTTCTCCGATTTTTCTGTAATTTTTTCCCCATATTTCGGGCTGGACGCGGCGGGCCTGGAAATTGTTTGCTTTCCCGTCTTTCCAGCAGCCATTGTAGTGTATGCGCTGCGGTGCAGCCCAGCCTGCCGCACACGCCGCGCCCACACCGCCCGCCGCCCACACGCACCGCGGGTTGGACGCCTCCCCCCGTCAGTCAGGGCCGCGGCCGCGCCCCGCCGCCGGCGC
>VWYH01000279.1:79473-117642 GCA_013399365.1 Pampusana beccarii
CGCCGCCGCCGCCATTGGCGGGCCGGCCTTGCCACTCAGCGCCGCCGGGGCGTGGGCGGCGGCGGCGCTGGGCCGGGGGGAGCCGCGAGGCCGGGAGCGGGGTAGGCTGCGCCCGTACTTAAGCGGGCTGCCCGAGCCGCTGACGTCTTTCGAATTGGAGACGGGCAGCCCCCTTCCGCCCCGGGCTCCCGCGGACACGGCCGGGGACGGAGGTGAGTGCCGCCGCCGGCGACCCGCGCTGCACGTCCGCCTACCGTGCCTGCGGCCGGGCGCCGCTCCCCCGTTCGCCGCTGGGGAAAGGAAGGCTCACTCCCTCTTCACCGCCCGCGGGCTGGGGGAGCCATGCCTGGCCGGGAGACGGCGCGGGGGGCCCGGCAGCGGGCTGCGGAGCGGCAGGGCCCGGGCACGGCTCTCCGGCGGCAGGTGGTGCTGAGGGAAGGCTCCGCGCGCGCCGGCCGTTGCGCAGTGGCGGCCGTTGGGGCGATGGCCGTTACCTGCGTGAGGCGGCGAGCGGGGCCGGCGGCGGCGGGTCTGGGCGCTCAGCATCGCGGGGCTCCTCCGGGCCCCCCGCCGCCGCTGGGGGAAGGCAGCGGCTGGGTGGTGGGCGCCGGCGTCGCCCCGGCTCCTCTGCACTTGACTTGCCCCCCCCGCCGGCCCTCTTCGGCAGGCTGAGGTGGGCGAGACAGCTCCGCGGTGCCGAGCGTCCAGACTCGCCCGCTGCCCCCTCCCGCCCCTCGCTTGTACCACTGTAATAGCGATAAAAATGGTTGGGTTTTTATACGGCCTTCGCTCCAGGGTTTAAGGTTTAACAAGCTAGTCTGTGTTGCGGCATAATTAGCGATGTTGTATGTATACACGCATTTAAAATACCCAAACACTTTCCAATGAGAGGGTGCCTACAGAAAAATATCCTGATGGTTTATGAACTGAAAAAGCTCGAGGCTTAAAGAGTGCTAGCAACAAATGTATTTCTCTGTGGTACAGTTTACAACTGTTAATGTGTTAAAGCATAATTAAGAACTGTGGAATAGACAAGCCTTTGGTTGTGGTTGGGCTCAGACCTGTAATATCAAAGCAGGAAGGGAAGCCTGTGCGAGTGCAGGAGCTGGGAGGAAGGTTCGTTTCCTGCCCAACTGCTCATTCAGTCATACAGCAACATTTTGGTGTGACCTGCCTGCCCTTCTAGCTGATAATGTTTCAGATCCTGAAGTAGTACTTCAGAGAGGGAGAGAAAGGAACACTCGCAGGAGCTATCAGACCTTTTTGGTGGTATGTTTAAGCATTTGTCTACTCTGAACTAAGCAGCTTCATGAGAACCTGAACTCTCTGTTCACTAAGTAGGTACTTAATGTATTGCGTGCATTGTTCCTTAAACTGGGCATGGTTGCAGACTGTAGTGCAATCAAACTGAAAATGCTAATTGCAGCTTGTATGATGAATGCTGATGATGACACATCCTACAACTCGTGAATACTCTTTCAGAGAGTAAGGCTGAAGTCAGCCTAATACCTTACACCTTGAGGCATGTCTGCTTAAGTGGTACTTACACCTCTAATATCAATGAAATGGAGTTATAATACAGATACAAACCTCTGAAAACTTTGTCTGTAGTGCTGACTTAGATGAGGCATTGTGATATGCTGCTCTTGTTTTCTTCTACTTCTTTTCTTCTCTCCTTTAAGTTTGGATGATGCTATTGATCTACATGGTTGTTTCCATTTCAGTTGGAAGTGCCTGATCAAAAACCCTCTTGCACCCACCAAAAGCAAACATTTGCCTAGTTTGTAAAGTTAACACTGGATATTTCTCAGGGAAAAGGGGAAGCGTTTCCTGATGTTGTTCTTCAAAGGGGCCATTTGCAGAAAATGATCATGTGGAATGCAAAAAAAAAAAAAAAAAATATTCCAAGCACCAGGAAAGTGCACAGGATATATATAAAACCTACAGCTTTTTCACCTGGAGTAGCTTGCTTTTGCCCAAAGGAGAACCTTCATCTAAAACATTGGTTTATGAGTTACTAAGAGCAGTGTTTGATTTTTGTTTGCTGATATCAAGTAAAACTGACTTTTCATTGCAGACTTGCAGTTATCAGTCTCTAACATGAACAGGAACAGTTTAAGTTTAGAATTAGAAGCAATGTCTTTAGGAAAAAAAAAGGCCAAGCAAGATCAAGCAAGGATGTTCTTTCATAGTCATATTCATCAGCTGTACTTCAATTTGCTGCAAAGAGCTCTCTCTTCCTCAGTTCTGTGTTTCTGCTTGCATTGGCTCAGTCATCTGGTAAACATTAATTATTTCTTTGTTAGATTTAGTGTTTGTTTGGAACAAATACCTGCATGGCTGTATGTGTGCCAGAGGCAATGTATGGGAAGTAAAGGGAATGAGGGTCTACTGTTTGTCTTTATGTCGTCATCTTGCATCAGTTTAGGTTCTTGGCACTGAACTCTGTGTCTCTCAAGCTTACAGTTCCTAGAGTAAGTGTCAAACTACTAAGCTGGCAAAACGTGATTTGAGATGTCATACACAGTGTGAGTGGGTCTGGTCGCTTCTTAGGGTGAAACTTCCGATTTTCTGTGAAATACCTGATACAACAACACAGGAGGTGGTTCGGCCCTTGTTATACCTGAGAAAGCTCAGTAAAGAGACAGATATGATCCAGCTAAGGAGTAGGCACAAATCGGGGAAACCTTACTTGTACGTTGTTCCCTTGCACTATTAATTGAAGCGTCTGCAGTGTGTTGGCTGTGAACAGCGTCTCTGGAGCTGTTTCTCCTGGGCACAGTCACTTCCTCAGTGATATGACAAGCTGGTATGAGAGTCATCGCAGTGGCTCCATTCTCTGCGGGAATTTATCAGGGAGTGAACAGTCTTGGTGACAGGCTAAACTTGCCTAAGTTGTCTTGCTGTTAGGGCTTTTGAAATAACATTTTGCAAAAGCAGTTTTGTGGTGATGGTGTGGGGCTTTTTTTTTTTTTTAAAGACATCAGACCATATGTGTTATTGGAAATCCATTATTACATGCTGAAGTTCAGACTTAATCCTGAGTTACTGTTAAAAGTAGATGCTTAACCTGTTTCTTTTCTGTTTCTAGCCAAGGTACGAGTGTCTGTCTAGAATGTCCAGACATGCACAACAACTTAGAGACCATGATATAAATCCATGTGTAGCGGTAAGATGATCAAATTGGGATTTCTGATTATGTTTCAATGCTAAATAATGCAATTTCTAATTTTTTTTTTTATGGATAGCGTTCTTGCATTGGCATTTTGCATGAAAAGTTTCTTAGAGTCTAAAGACGGGTAAAGCTGAAAATCATTCATTGTTGTAAATATGAAATAACCACCAGTCATTACTCATAGATATGAGTAATAAAAGTGATAGCAATCTCTTCAGTTTTCTATCTGTAAAACCAGAGACTGAAATCCTGGTTAGACAAGCTTGGTTGATTTTTTTTTTTTTTTTTTTNTTTTTTAAAGTCACTTGTGGGTTATACCAAGTATCTTTGTGAACAACTATTCTATGGACTCTATCCTTAATGTTTAAAGAGTACTAATGTCTGTTATCTCTAAATGAAGTCATTGCTTGGAATTACTGATTATCCTTTGTGATAGATGTTCTTCTGCTCTCTTTGATAGTATTCTTTCATCTGAGAAGCTGCCTCCTATCTTCATAGATATTCTGAGGCTTATTAGAATTTTTAGACACCAAGTACAGTACCTTCCATCAGCTCTGAAGTATGTTTTCCCTATTAAAGGAAACAGATGCCTCTAGAAAATGTATGGATGACAACAACTATAAGAAGGATATGTGTACTGCTTATTTTTTGAAGTACAAAAACTGCAGAAAATTCTGGGTGAGCACAGTAGATTTTTCTAAATTTTACTCCATGCTTTGCTTTCAGTACATTACTCTGACACACTGCTTTCTGAACTCTTCAGACTTAGCTAGTGCTGACTGCTTCTGTTTTTGCAGTGACTTACAGGCCTAGGTAGTTTCAATATGCATTGCTGGAAGACTCAAGCAGATGCACATAGGAGAACTAAGTGAAGTACTTTTAAGATAACCCTTTTAGACTTTAAGTTTTCTTGCAGTACCTGATATGTTTCCCCCTGAATTTGAGTCAGATATTTCTAGTAGTAAGTTCTGTTTTGAATGGATATCTTGGAAGAAATTCTGAGGTAAGATATGAGTTCATCTGTTTTGGGTCATATTTACTTTAACTTAAAGCTTAGGAAGAGTTCATTCTTATTTGGTGGTATCCTTATTTCCTTCTCTCTTGTGGTTGAAAAGTATCATGAGGAACTATGTCATTTAAACTGTTCTCTGCTATTTTCTTTCCTTATGCTATAGTAGTAAAGTGTCTTTTAGCTTAGCCTTTAAATAATTGTAGAAACTACCAAACAACTATTTCTAGACAACTGCAAATTACTGTAATGGGACTATTGTAATTTCACTGTCTTCTGAAGTAGTAAGGTAAACTATGAGAGAGCTGATAATTAAATATACTAGAATTTAATTGAAGATAATGAGTATCTGGCTCTTGATATAGAAAGAGTACTTCTGTTAGAGGATCTTAGTTATTTGGAGCTCAGAGGCAGAGACTTCTGAGAGATGCGTGTTCTCACGGTCATTTTCTTCCATTTACAGCATGACATCATGATGCAAAGGAGAAGAAACGGTGTGAAGCCAGAGATGCCCTCAGCAGAAGAGAGAAGGAAAATGTTGGAATCAATGGGGAAGCCATACTGACTAGAACTTGCATTGATTGACTGTTTTTACTATGCAGATGAAGACTTACCAGCAACAAGTTGTCCTTTTATGAACTGGACTTTACAGTTGCCATATCTGGGATTAAAATAAGCTGTTAAATTTTGAAATGTGTGAGCTTTCTCAGATAGAACTACTTTGGTTTATTCCTACTCCCTGTCATGGGAACATGGCCTTTCACTGGAAGACATGGGTATCAACACAACTTATGTCTAGACACTTTGGAAGTAGAAACTAACTTGCTGTGTAATGCTAGATATAAAATTAGTGGGACTCACAGAAAGTTTGTGTGAAAGGAGGGAGCTGGTGAGTGTTGCAGTGTAGTTCTAAGGATGGAGCAGGTCAAGAAGCTGGTATGTGCAGCATGTTTCTTGTATCCCACTATTCTGCCTAATATTATGAATTGATCATGTGTGAACCTGTCACTATTTTCACGTGAGTTGTATTCTGTGTCCCTGCTTTAAGTAAGACTGTTCATGCACTAAAGTTCCAAATGCAACAAGCTTGTCATTAGGCTCGCAACTGCACTCATCAGTGACAGCAGAAGTGTGCAATAAATCAGATCTGCAGACTTTGCTTGTTACAAGGTTAGAGAGGTTGATGAAGATAGAACTGAACTCCTCGGCTCTGAACTGAGTAGTACCTTCTGTTGATAGTAAATGGATACTTTGCTGGCAGGGACGGATTGTAGACATGTAAACATATACTCTGAGTGACATGGCAGGTTTAACTATAGTACATCTATCTAAGACTCTCTGAACAGCTGAAGCCCTGGCTTTGGAAATGCTTACTCACACGAGACTACAAAGCTCAGTTTGAACAGATACTCTAATCTTAAGATTGATTCCTTAGGATACTGGACTACTAGTAAGTGTAAATGGGTTGCAGTCTATTGGAAACACTTTTTTTTCTTTAACCTTTTCTTACCTTTAGTACCTTCTGGTGGTGTGGCTTTAAAAGATTGCATCCTGTGGAAAAACATGAAAAAAAAAAAACCACCACTGTCGTGAGCTCAAGTTCCATGTGAAATCCTTCAGGGATCTACTGTGATCAAGTTGGCAGAACTCTGGCTGACCTCATGGAGGATGGTGTAAAAGTGTTGCCTCTCAATTTAGACTGTTTTGGAAAGACTTCAGGGCTTCCTGTTTCTCCTTCTGTCTGGCTTGTCTTGTTTCTTTCCACTGGAAGCCTATTTCTGTGCCTAGTGGGATTTTTATGCTGTTCAACTGTACGCCTTGTTATTTGACCTGACTAGTAAGTAATGGAGATCTGCTTTTCCTCTTTGTTCTGTCTGTTCTCCTTATGCATCCGAGTTTTGAAATGGATTGATTGTAGCGGTTCTGTTATTGGAATGAGTGTGTAGCTCTATGCCTTTTGAGTATGCAGTTCTCCGAGCAGTCTCCAAGCCATGTCACAAATTCTCCAGTCAGTTCCTGGCAAGGGAAATGGACTTTCTTCAATCAAGATCATCAGATTCTTTATTTTACATTACTTTCTCTGTACTTCGAATTAAAACTTTGCTGACTTTTTTTGGTGGAACAGGGAATAAACACTCAAATTCAAAGGCTCTTTCTTGCCCGCCACCTTCTTCAATACCCTCCTACATACATTTGGCACCAATTTTTAAATTTTTTTTTTTTACTAATTCAAGCATTTGGTCTGTTCTCATTCCAACTTTTTTTGTAGTAGCTTTGTTCTGTCTCTAATCTAATGATGTCTTGCAATGACTTTCTAATACAGTTCTTCTCCAAGGTCTTCTGTTCTCTGTTCTCCTTGTCTTTGTGAAAGGAGAACTCGTTGCTTTCACTAGACAAACTTTGTGGTAATATTTCCTCATTGGCCATCCCTCTGTTTGGTCTTGTTCATCTGAAGTTTTGGGGTAGCTGATTGTCCCCTTTTCCTTAGGGCTCTGTATCTCTGGACTCTTCTGGTTTTGCTGCCTTACTTGGTCTAAGGGCAGGTTCTCTCCCACTTGGCACAGGTTTGTCATTTGGCACCTCTGCTGTATCTTTGGGCATGTTCTTTGCTCATATGCTTTAGCTACTATTCTAATGCTTGCCGTTTTCCTGGTTTTATGCTCTTATGTTCTGGGCCTGTATTAAAATCTACTGTATGTGTGTAGTTCTATGCAAGAAAAACAGCATCTCAATGTGATTATGCTGATTCTTCCTTGCATAAGCTCAAGTTCCTCAAAGTCACCTCACTTATCCTAGGTTTTCCTTCAAGTTTTGAGCGTAGAAATGCCCTTTCTCCTGGGTTAATTGTTGCATTTACAATATTTTCCTGCCAATATTTACTTAGGAAGTTTCTGCTGTTTTCTTTTAGAGAATGATTGGCTTATCTTTAGACTTCAGTAGATACCCTGTACTGCTTTATGAAGTGTTCATAGAGAACTAGTGCTGGACTTCAGAAAGTCAGAAAATGAGATTAATTTGTTTCCTGCTTTCAAGTATCAAACAGCGTGAGAATGGGGATCACAGGAGAGGCCAAGGCATGTGCAATGCAAGAACAGTATTTAATATTAGACTTCCTGATCATCTGTGGACACAGTAAGCTCCCTGTGGGTGTTAGAACAAAACTGAGTTTAGTGAAGAACCGAGCACAATTTAAGCAGTGACCTTGTGGATTTAATTCAGGTAAATGGTCAACTTCATGAAAAAATCTTGGAAAGCAAGAAGTCTACTTCCTCATGTCATGATGCCTTTGAAGAGTAATCCATTCGTTAAGTCTGAGTTTTCAGTGTTTTTCCCCCTCACTGAAGTTTGCTGTTCTTGCTTTCACAACTGAAGCTCAAGAGTGGTTAGTTATGAGAGCTGAAATATAGGCTCTTATGTATGAAATGGTTGAGGTTTTTTCCATTAATTTTTGTAGTGTGATTAACTGTCTTTGGTTGTGAGCCAAAGATAATGGTCTTTTCCTCATACCTGAGAGCTTATATTCCACACTTCACTGAAACTCTGAGGTAAGCCGTAGCCTGCCAGTCATACTGGGCAGAAATAAACTGGATTGACTTCTTAGTTTTGCTAAAGCATATTCTGGTGTACTAACCCAGAAAACATAACACAATGGACCAATGTAATTAATTCAGAAGAAGAGAAAGGATGTGTGGGTTTTGGTTTGTGTAGTAGGTGTAAGTCTTCACTTTGCTTGTGGTACAAGGACCAAATCTGTATAGTGGCATTAATGTTTCATTATTTTTTGTTTGACAGCTGGATGGTGCTGTTGCACAAAAAACTGTATGAAAACAGAATCGTTTCACCCAGTACTGGCTCTTGTGAGCTTTTTTAGTCTCTTCCCACAGAGAGAGCGGAATTCATGCAGGAGAAAGGAAGGATCGGTGCTGTCTTTACAAACAGAAGAGGAGGACAAGAGACTAAGTCACTACTGGAAACTGGGAGGTTTCTGTGCAGCCTGAGGTGCTTTGGAAATACGGTCCTTGAAAGAGTATTTTTTTGTTGTGATTGTTGTCTGATCACAGCTGAGCAGCAGCTACAGACTATTTGCCTGGCCCAGGAGAATGTCCAGACTCCCATCTGTATGTTATACCATCTTACCTTTCCTGTTACCCTGCAGCACAAGGCCTTTATGTTTGGCACATTTTCTGCTGCCACTATTGGGTTGAGTCTGTGCTGTTGAAGGTGCTGGAAGTCATCTAGCTCTGGAGTCCTGAGAACTTTGGGTTTAATAGCTGAAGCTTTGAAAGGCAGGGAGCTGTAGGTGCTACAGCTCCAAGTCTGTTTCAGAGTCCTCTAATAAAGCTTTTATGCCAAGGACATGTGTATAGGAGAGCTTTTCCTTAAACTTCTGCAGAACGGACAGGATGAATTTAGGGTATATGATGTTACTCTGTTCTGATGCTTTTGGAGACAGCCCTTATGTCAAACATAGCTACATCTTAAAAGTCAGTCTTCCAAAGTAACTGTGAAAAGAGTAAGCAGTGTGTGATAAACATTTGGAAAAATAATACACTATTGCAGTGTATCAGTTTGCTTCTCTTGCAAGGATTTGAGTCAACTGGAGGAAATAGTTCTGTAAGTATTAAAACAGTAAAAAGTAGACCAATTGTACTACCTCAGATTTTTTCTAATTTTTGTTGCAGCCTATTTCATAGAAAAAAGAGGGAAGTACTGCATTTATGCTGACTAAATGCAGTGGGTCATTAAAAGAAAACCTTAGTGTGCTTTTTATACATGTGATATGCATGTGGTAGCTGAGACTCATCAGATTTAGAACAAGTAGTTTTTCTCCATCCTTTAGGTTTATGCCTTGATGTCTCCTATATCAAAATCCTTTTCTGAGGATTTTCAGTTTTAAGGCCTTCAATGTGTTATAACAATTTCCAAATAACACAGTTACTTCCTTTTGACAACTGAGTTGCTAACTGAATGCAGCTATATTGAAATTCCGTTGCAACTTGCCTGTCTCTAGCATCCCTTTCAATAAGCTCAACCTCAACTTCCTCACATTGATGCTATATTCTGCCCTGTGGACACCATTCTATTACTTTTATCACAGGTACAATACTGTTTAATCTCCTGATTTCTATATTACACTCTTGCTTTTATCAGTTGCGCTGCTTCCCACCATGTCTTGCATCTTTGTGATCACCAAGATGCCTGAGGGTGAAATTTCATCCTGGACACTTCATTCTACAGCTTTATCTTCCCTAATTGCTTTTTGCCTGGTTGTCTCTTTCACAAGCTAATTTCTATTAGCTCTAGCTGGAATATTGTCCCTGCTCATGTATACATTATACAACTGTAATGGGGGGGTGGGGGAGGTGGTTGTTGTTCATTGGTTTTGGTTTAGTTTGTGGTTCATTGTTTTGTTTTTGTTTTTTTTTTTCTAAGTGTCTTGTTTTTTACACTTTTTAACACCTTCAGCCCAAAAATGCACTTCTACATCTAGTTCCCTGTGATTAAAAAAAAAAAGCTACTCTAGCAGCAAACTCTAAGACTACATGTGTATCTATATAAAATGCTAATTACATAGCTAGTGAAAGCATTTCCCTTATTTTTTAAAAAAAGTTCTGGTAGTCCTTTCTCCAAACAGCTTTCCAGTCTCATTTTTCGTATGGTGATGCATCATGTTTAATTCAGGCTGTCGGCTCCTTGAGCAGCAACCTGCCGTTTCAGTCTGCAAATGCTGTGCACAGCTGTGGCACTGGAGGAACAGTAAAATCAACGCTGAAGTCGGTTAGGATGAGAGCTGCTACTGCTTTTCATGTCTTTCTGATGCTGAAGTAGTGTGGCAGATGGCCTAATTATTATTAGTGGTTCCTTACCTAGAAAATCTCTTTTGAGGAGAGGTATGAGGGCCATTTAACATGAAATACTGTCTCCTGATGCTATCTGTGGGAGAAATTCCTTAACTTATTATACGGTATGTAAAAAGCCCAGAAAAGTTGGGTGGCATGGCTCTTCCATCAGGAGGACAGAACTTTCTTTTGGTGGTGTTTTTCTAAATATAATAAAGTCTTTATTGTTGATGAAGCTAGGCGTACTTTTTTTTTTCCTAAGAACATAATTTTAAAATTGAAAATTGTTTATATATCTAGGTGTTTTTCTCTTTTTACTAAGAAAATTGTGATATTTGCATTAACTTCTAGGTCATTTATAACTCAGAGGATTATTTGTATTCCAAGCCTCCCTATTTCAGGGCCTGTGTTTGTTTTGAACTAATCTAGTTTAATCTATCTGGAGTTAGTCCGCAACCTGCTATTATTGTTGTTTGGTGGTGCTTTTTTTTTTTTTTTTTTTGATTTTATTTAGTTTATTATATCTGGAGTTATTTTGTTTCTTTTTATTATTTTTGTTTGGTGGTTTTTTTTTTTTTTTTTTTTTGGTGAAACTGTAATTTTTGATGAACTAGGTTTTGTATTGCATTGCACTATTCTTCTAATCATTATTCTCTTGAAAGTCCCACTACCATTGGGCTACCTCTTTACCTATTTTACTTTGATGAACAGCTGTGCACTGCATACGCTTCCTGATATTTAAGTGATTTTTGGAGAACATGGGCTTGAAACAAGAATGAAAATTGCTCAGTCCCTGCTATTTAACATAGCTTTAATTTTCAGTTTCAAAAATATCTTGCTTCTTCTTTCTGTTTCATATTTCTTTTGGGTCACATCAGTGGATACAAGCTATGAGCCACCTTTTGAAGCAGCTATGTAACAAACACTTTCTGTTAATGCCAAACTATTATTTTACCTGGAAAATGTTTTTATTCTTTTATGATAGATGTTACCACAAATACCACTTTCTGTTTTAGTGTTGTCTCCATACTACATATTTTGTTCTCTTCTAGCAAAGATGTTGTCTTGTATTTAACATCCTCAGTGGAACAGAAATGCATGTGTCTTTGACTAGCTGTTCTTTGTTTATCTCCGACTGCTCAGTATTTTAAGTTTACACCTTTTTCAATATTTTGTTGTGGTGTTTTGTTTTTGTTTTCTTAAGGGTTTTTAAATCTGCTTTTGGAAAGGTGCTGTTAAACTCCTGTACTTCAGCACCTTAACTATACCATGTTTATATTTTGGTTTGTTTAACACTTCATGTGACTGTTTCCTGGCACAAAACCTGTCCTTTGTGCCAGGGAAATACCAGTGTTGTCCATTGCCCTGTAAAATAAGAACAGTCTACCTTGGTCATTGCAAAACACCATTTCTTCTCAGCTATGGATCAGTAGGTTTAAAATAAAAAGTAATAAATTGGCAAAATTAGTTTGTTTTAAAAAAGCAACTCTCTTTTAAAACTTACTGTTACCGGAAGGGATGAAAATATTTTTTTTTAAACTGCTTCTCAGTAAAAGCAGTTGAATGTGAATGCTGGATGATATTAAAAATAGCTGCAAACTCTACAGTATGGGAACTGTATGGGTTGTGGTCAGATTTTTGTTGTATATACATACACAAAAATTGAATTAGTGTCTGTCAAAAATCAGCGTTCTGTATATAGATAATACAGTTCTGTGTTGTATCAATGAGTTAATAACTTTAGAGTTGTTGCAAAAATGAAAAACAATTGTGAGAAGAATAAGAAACGTGTCATGACAAACAAGACAGGTTAGGCTTAAGGTAGAAAGAGGTATTCACTGAGTATACTAAATGCAATTCACAGCTGTGAGACCAGTTAGACTAACAGTAGAAATAGGGGGCATCCACTCAAGCTTGCAAATGCTCATAAGCCTGTGAAGAATCTGAACATTTTTCATTGATGATAAAAGATTGCAATTGTTTTGTCAAAAAAGATTTTGCAATGTTTTCACAGAAATAGCCTGGTGATAATATTTTTTTTTGCTGTGCCACATGTGAATCTCAGTTTTTCTTGCCTTGAAACATGTGGACCCGTGAGGAATCCTTGGCTCTAGCATTGCATGCAACTGTCGAAGTCATCAGTGAATGTGGTTGTGTGTGAAAAGCAGGGGGGCAGGAGTTTTGTGATATTTCTCTCCTGATTTTTGTTAAACAGTGGAAGTTGCTGCATTGGAATATGTTAGCAATACAGTGCTTGCTTCAATGCATAAGTAACAAAAGGATGGAATGAAAATAAAGGGACAGATCCTAAAGCAGGGTGTGTGTGATGAATTTGCCGTGTTCTGCAAAACAGTCTTCAGTACTTTGGCTGTAGGTTTCCCAGTGGTGAATACATCTGAGCAGGTGTTACTGATGGTCTAAGACAGGGATGTCAAACTCATTTTCACTGGGGATCACATCAGCCTCGTGGTTGCCTTCAAAGAGCCAAATGTAAATTTAGGACTGCAATTTTAAATATAGGAGTAGCTACTGATGTGGCCCTCAGTGAAAATGAGTTTGACACCGCTGGTCTAAGAGATGCTGTGGTTTAGTAGTTTTCTACTTGACAGGTAAACAAAAGCAGCTCCTTCAATAAGTTAAAGATGAAAATTTAAGGTCCTGGGCTGGTCCTATACAGGATGGAAGAACCACTTTGACTCTCAGATTTAGAACGTAGATCCTGAAGAGCCTGTTCAGCTGTTGGTTGTCTCTGTGTTTAGACATGTAGAGCCTGTGGGTGCCAAACGCTTTGACAGCAGAAGTCCCTGGTGCCTCATGTTCTGCTTGCTGATGGACTGGGGGTTTGTCTCTGCCTTAGCACTGCTGGGATTTATAGAACAAATAGTTCATTCCATCAGTCCTGGGGAGTGATTGTCATGTCAGCTAGTGTGTGGCTTGGCAGAAGGAAATTTTTCTACAGGTTGTTACTTGATGGTCACATTTCCAGTGATTCCCTTCAGCAACTGCTGTTCCAAGTCCTCTGATTGTGCCCTCCGGCTGGTGCCTCTTTGTGCCCCCATTGTCAGCTCTGGTGCAGGGCTCTAGCCTGGGGAATGTATCCAGCTGCAAAATAGTGAAGGGAAAATGGTGAGAAGGAGAGGACTGGTGCTTTTCAGCCCAGCTGGACCCCTGGGCACTTCACTGTGCAGCTGCAGCCCCACTTGTGCCCCTGGGTTGGAAGGGACAACGTAGGGTGTCTGAGCAGCAAAAGGCAGAGGGCAAAGTGCTGAAGCCATGGCTGCTGTCCCAGGTCAAGCAAGGCTTTCCGTGCCCAGGAAAGGGGCTTAGGTATTCACAGCTCTAAGTACACAAGGGCAGTGATTCTCAAGGTGCCTGGCAGCTAAAAGCAGATAAACCTAGAAGGAGCCATGATTCCTTAACATCTCCAGCTGGGCAGTTTAAATAGCTTCCTCGACAGCACGCCAGTTTTTTTAATCCTATACGTGATCATATTGCAATTAAGTGCTGCAAGCACACGTGTACGAGGAGTAGAAATGCACTGAAAAAATCTCAGGGGTAGGTTTTTACCTACATGTGCATTAAAAGCAGTTTTCGGGTTTCTGCCCTTTAAATTTGAATGTTCAAAACCCTGAGAATCAATTATGTTAATAAATACTTTAACGCCTCAGCTCTTTTAGGGTTGCTGTGGGACAAGAAGAGTTCACAAAATGCTTTGGTTTTCTGCAGTGCAGAGAAATTGCCAGCCAGGATTTGGCAGAGAGCATCAGTATCTCTCTTAGTCTCCTCCAGTTGGCAGCTGCAGGAGATCGGCCTGCCGGAAAAGCTGCTATAAAGCTGGATGTTTGCAAACAGCTGCTCCTTGTGGCGGGGAAACCTCGTTCTCTGTTTGACCCAAATGGGTACAGATCTGCCTGATTTTTGTACTGGTATTGGAAATACAGGCTGGTCATTTTTGAACGTGCTAGTGGGGTCATTTGTTGCTCATTATTGCTACCGCTTGGACTCTGTAAAGCGGTGAGAAGCTGACACTGTTTCTGAAATCAGATCAATTTGCTAATTTAAAATGTTAATAGATTCATTTATGGTTGTGTTTTCACCCTCTGTCGGGTCTAAAATTGCTATTCACTTGTACAGAAGGATTTTGTGTGTTTCCTCATGATTTATTTCCAGTTCAGCTTTCACATTGCTAGATTCTGCACCAACCCAAGAGAAATAACATTTTCTGTTCAGTAAAGGATTAATGCTTTTGATGAAAAGTTTCTGACACAGGAGGTTTGCAGATGTTCTTGCACAAGCCTTTAGAAGGACATTTGACATGTGGCATTGCAAGAACATTTTCAGCAAATTTTAGGTAAGCAAATTGACTTAACTGCTTTTCTTTGAGCTAGATGGAGCCAAATCACATATTTTGCCAAGAAATTTATTTTTTATTAGCGCAGTATAATTTGTTGCTTACTAAGCTATCTGTTTGACGCGGTGTTTTGGAGGGAAGGAGCAGAGCCGGTGGTGTTGGGAGGTTTCCCACCCAAAGAGAGCAGCTCCACTGGGAGCAGAGCAGCAGCACTTACTGCAGAGCTGCTGCTCCTCCAGGTTTTTAAAGCGGGGATTGATACTGTGCTACACGTCCAAGCCCTGAAACTTCAAAAAAAAAAAAAAAAAATAATCACAGTTTGAAATGAAAGCCAAAGAAAGGTGAGCTATTTTTATGCTTGGTTTACTGTTTTCCATTTCACCAGAGATAAAAACCTGAGGTGGGCTGGAGTAGGAAATTGTCACCACACTAGAAAGTGTCCTAGGACTCTGCTTCCAGTCTCACAGTAATTTCTGGGATTTTTAACAAGGGGAACCATTTACTGTGTTAAATTCACATGCATAAGCCCTTTTCTGGGTAGTGAATGCTTTGGCATACACAGTTCTTTAGTTTCAAAAGCCCGTATTCAACATAATTTCAACATTTCTGGACAGCAAGTCATTTTGCTGTATCCCCGAAGATAGAGAACCACAGAAGTTGGGCACTTTTTGTAATTAAGTGACTTCTCCAAATAGACATGATTGCAACATCAGAAAGGAGTGGGTGTTTTGTTTTTTGTGTGTTTGGTTTTTGTGTTGCCCCCTGAAATTGCCTCCCTATATCACTTTCTCTACTAAAAGATGTGTGTGGGATTTGGGATATGCTGTATCTTCACAATGGGTCTTGGACGAGACATTATGGATCATGTGCTTTGGATTTTGTGTAACACAGAGCCTGTCAGCTCACAAATAATGTTGACTCCCACAGTATTTATCCAAATGACCTTAAAATGACATAGTCAAAGCGGGGGGGGGGGGGAAGTTATAGTCTTCTTCTCCCCTCCTCAAACCCCTGGAAAGTTGCACAGAGATCAGATTTTGTTGAAGACAGATAGAAAGAAGACTGTTTTTCTATTCCCTTTCTGTAACAGCAATTGTTTAATATGTCCTGCTATTTCTGGGCAGGTAGCACTTTCTAAGTGTGAAACACAGCTTACTGGACTGCCAGAATGACAATTTCATACCATATTATGAAGGCAGGTCCTGAGCGTGACTTTTCTTAGAGCAGGGGTGTCAAACTCATTTTCACTGGGGCCCAGGTCAGCCTTGCAGTTGCCTTCAAAAGGCCAAATATGATTTTAAGACTGTATAAATCACCTCTGTCTTAGAGTAAATGAGCCCTTTGTTTCCCTGCCATGATCCCACTTCAACCTATCACTTCTACCTTCAACCCCCAGCAGATGCTGACTAGTCTGTTTTGTTAGGCAGGGTTTAATAAGCCTTTCTTCTGATGTGAAATAATCAGGCAAACCAATATTAGATGTCACTACTTCAGCCACTGGAATAAGAGTTTTGTTAGCAAAGTGAGATAGAAATTAATGTTATTTTGAAATATTAGCATTTGGTTGTGAGGGTATCATCTGTTTGCCAGCTTAATTCTGTGTTTCTTAATATACATATTCCTTAGACTGTGCCATCATTTCCTGGTTTCTGAAGCTGAAACAATATCGTTTCTCTTCCCAGTCATGTGCTTTTTGTTAAAAAGGAGTTTTGATTTGGTTCTCAAAATTAGAAACGTATTTTGATTTAATTTGCTAATTTTTAAAGTTCGGCAACTCTGACAACAAAAACTTCTACAAGCAATTTCTTTAAAAACTTGGGACACTTCAAAATAAATAACACCAACTAGTTGTCCTTCAATAACCTCATTGTATTTTAATTTCTCTTTTATTTCTTTTAACAGTATTTTCTACTAATGTAAACCACTAAAGACATTTCAGTTATTGCATCCATAAAATAGTCTTGATGTATTGAGAAACATCCACGCTCGTACAATCACTATCCTAAAGATCTGAGCCACCAGCTTATGTACATGTGAACACTCATTGATCTCACTGCTGGACCCGAGAGAAGCTGCGAGCAGTTGGTAAGGACCAAGCTGCAGTGTTGAACCCTCCTGGGTCTCTGGCAGGAGTAAGTTGACTTGTGTGAGGTGGATGAGGAACACTTAAACCATCCAATACTAGTTACATGTGAGAAAATGCATTGCTTGTGTCAGGGAGTTTAGACATCACTCTTCTTCCAAATAAACCTCAGAATGTCACAACCTGCTGTAAATGAGGACAGCAGCCTTTTGAAGTGTTCTCTTGCTGCTGAACAGAATCAAAGCTGTTTGAGAGAGATGCAAGTGTGACATCCTGCTTATTAGCAGGTGGGTCATCTGCTCCTAACAACCCACCTGGGGATGTAGCAAGCAGCATCATTTCACCCATAGACAGTGAAAGAAAGTGTCCACAACCTTTGGCCACCCAGCAGAGTTAAAGTGTGTTTTGGTTCAGTAAAGACAGCAGCAAGCAACCAAAGTTGTTGGTTTGCTTTTTTTTCCTGTTCCCGAGAAGCCAGATGATATTTTCTTCTTTGAGTACTACAAAAACCTAATTCTTGAGAGGGGAAAAAAAAAAAAAAGACATCTGGCAGTAGCTCTGTGCTCCTTGTCTGCCCTGAATTTTGTGCTGCTATCAAGGATTGCTATAACTTTATCAACCAGGCGCAGAAAAACAGCTTACAAATTCCTCACACAGACTGCATTCTTTCTAACAGCTGTGCTGAAGAAAATGATGCAGGGAATGGCAGCTGATGGCATCTCTGAAGAGGCCACCTCCAACCCTATTATGAGTATGGGTCATTTCCCAGGTAAACCTAAACCAATGGTTTCACTGTTCAAACTTCTAGGCCTAGTTCCCCTAAAAAACAAACAAACCCACAACAAAACCCGAGAGGAAACCAGCACACATCTAAGTAGGTATTTATATGTCAGTATTCACTGCATGTGTATGATCATGTGCATGTTTTTCCTCTGGTGAAGCAATCACATTTTAGCTCTCAAAACCTGTTTAAACTATTTGGATGTTATTAAGCCGAAGTATCTTTTGTGAGGATAATTCAAGCAAGGGGAAACAGAATGGAAAAAAATATTTGAGAGTATTTGCAGACTTGTTTTGGTATTTAAGAACAGAACTATATTTTTATCTTTAAAAAAATCCTCTAGAAGAGGGGGTTTTATTGCCAATGTGAAATCTGACTTTAAAAAAATGCAGACCTAGGCCACGGATACTTCACTCTTTTAAATAATTTTTGGAAGTTCATATGCACCCGTAGTATCAAAGTTTCTGGGTCAACAAATAGTCTGGAGCCTCAATCACCAATGACATGTTCTATTAGAGCACATAGATAGGAAATGCTGCGGTCTGTACCCTATTTTCTGTTTACGTGTGGTGTTCCTACAGGACTGTTGCATTCATAGACCTAGGCCCAAACATTATGAGTTTCTGATGAGGTTTTCAGAATGGAAAGCTGTGATTTCAGGCAGTGTTTCTTTCCTGTGACTGTTGGCTCTCTGGGTATGTCTCAGGCTATACTCACACTGTAGAAATGCCCAGCCACTTGATACGTCTCAAATCCTGACCTTAAACTATTAATATCGCACTCCTGATGTTTTTACACCTTCATTTAAGTTCTTCAAGAACCCACACCACATGCTGAATTCCAGAATCGTCCTTCTGTCTGGGAAGTGGGGGCAAAAAGGAAGAGAAGATATGGGAATATTTTGCCTCTGCTCATGGTCCCTTACATAAACCGAGCTGATTTGGGAACCTGGAGCCTAGTTCTAGTCCAGTTTTCTTGTTCTGAGGTAAGGCCAAAGTTTGACTGTTGTTTGAGAAGACAAGAAGACACATCCCCACATTTGATGGTAGAAACACTGTTTTCAACTCAGGCTGTGTGGTCAGAATGGAAGCGTGGTGGATGGTCTTCCTCTGTAGAAACTACAGATCAAAGTGGTTTTTGAGTCATGTTTTGACTGTAGCCAAGTGTTCTAAAACGTTGGACAGTGTGTGACTTTGCTTTTCCTGCACTGTGGGTTAATGAATAATCCATGTGTACCTTTATCTTGCCAAGTTTGGTGTTTAATTGTTGGTTGCAGCAGATGGAAGGCAACTAATTATTACTGATTTTCTTTTTTAAATTTTTAAAGTGGTATCTGGGATCAGGCAACAAAATGTTGTAAGGTGGGTTAAATTGTAGGGCTGACCTCTCTAACAGCTTTCCATTGTCAAAGGGGGAGACCCTGGTCCCTTTATCCCATCCTCTTGCCTAGGGACGGTCTCATCTTCAACCTTCCACCAATTCTTGCATTTGCTGGATCCTTCACTGAGCTGATAAAAATTTGCTAATCCAGCAGGCTAAAGGGAACAGCTTCTGTGGGGTTAATGACTGATCCTATGTAATTTCATGGTTAAGCAAAGTGATTGTGCAAGCACTGGGACATGTGAGCTGTAGGCACCACACACCATTTGTGGTTGCTGCCCTTCTGCTCAGTTCCGAACATTTAGGCCAAGAGACCTCCCATGTTAAGCCTAGGTTACCACCAACCACAGTGATGAGTCAAGACTTTGCGACAGCTCATATCCTCTGTGGCTCACCAGAGAGACCTCTAACACCAAAATACTCCAAATGCATGACAGTGCGTTCAGTTCCAGTTTTCACATTTAATTGTTTCACTTCTTAACAAAAAAAGTCTGCAAAAAACCCCCTGACTAACCAATCTTATGAGTAGTGCTTCCTGTTTTCTGAAGCTGAATCCAGAACAACAGTTTGGGTAATGATGATGAGCTGTTAAAAAAAAAAAAAAAAATAAGTAGTTTTCCCTGCAGACTTTGGAATAAAAATTGTAAACAATATTTTGCAAATAAAGCTGCAGGCCTATGGGCTGTCCCTCCCAGATGGCATGAATTAGTGGAGGAAGGTTTGTTGTGCTTCCTTTCCCCAGCCATCCAGCCCTTGCTGGGTTTTGGATGTGCTCGTCTTGGACAGGGATGACTCAGCTGCTGGTGAATCACCTGCTGAAGTGCTAACACTGATATCTTGGCTTCATTTTTCTAAAGCAACAGTGAGCTGTCGAGGCAGACTGGCAAGAAAATTGTCTTCTGCAGCTGGGAGGATTTTCCTGCTTGCACATCTAGATTCGCTGCAATGAGAGGTGGTTGCAGATTTTAGTGTGATTTCAACAATCCTAGTCGAGATCTTTTTTTTAATGAAAGCTTCTCATTCATGATAGGGCTTTTCACAGCCACTGCTGCAAAGCTTTCTTCAGCAGAAAAGCAATCAGTGAATAGTTTGTGTGATGTAACTAGAGACATACTGGTCGGGGATGTTTCATTGCTTTCCAGTTGGTGACATGGAAAATAATGGAGTATTTCCAACCAGAGAGATTGTTCCCCGAAAGAGATGAGATCTAGAAAAGCTTTCTGAAACCTTGCTGTTTCAAATCACTGTTTTCTGTATTGGAGGTGGTGGAGGAAGACAGGAGACAAACTAAAAACACGTGGAAAACTTTGCCAGGCTCTACATTGCCACGAGACTGCACATGTCCATGCTAGGGAGAAAAACAAGGAGAACCTGTCATCACTGTGTGGCGAGTCTCAATGTCATTTACAAACAGGGGCTGTTTGAGAGATACAGACAACGTTAGTTTACTATAATAATTTTAAACTAATGTGATCGATGGACCTTTTTGGCTATTTCTTTCAGTGTTGGTACCTTCTTCCCCTTAATAGTCAAAGAAAAGTAACGTGTAAGCCAGCTGCTTGTTCTCAGTGTGGCACCAACCACCCCTGCTGAGAAGCAGGCACACATTGTGAGAAGATCACCTCCCACATTTCTGTTGTGAACCGTGGCAAGAACCAGGACGCATTTTGTTCTCCACCTGCTGTGGTAGAGATTTGTAATACCAAGCTACTAACCAGCAATAATTCCTTTGGCTGAAGTTAGAAGGAAATATAGTTACAGGTACTTACTTTTGCTGCCCACCATCAGGAGGTTAGGATTTAATAACTGAAAGGAAAAAGCCTAAGCTTCATCTATAATGGTGATTATTTTGCTGGATATTGCTTACTTTGTCCTTTTTGTTATATGGCTTAATATATATTTTGGGGATTGGCTCCATCCTCAAGAAAACCACAACTTCAGCTCTCCTCCCTCCCCTGTGGAGAGTAGCAGCATCACAGCTCCTATTCAGCTGGGTGACCAGGTCACCCTTTCCCAACAGATATTTCCTATCACCTTTGTCACGGTCCTCTGAGCCAAAAGCCTCCTGCAAACCAATGGTTGCACAGTGATGGTTAAATTCTCAGTCATGTAGGGTAGAGAAAACAGTGCCAGAAAGGGTTATTCAAAGTTATGTATCTGCGTAACTCCTCGTTGTAGTAAAGACGGACGGTTTGTCAACTGTCGGGAACAAAGCTAAATGAACAAGTGTAATTGTATCTATTCTTGGTTTTGGAACAAGCCTGATTGTTATTAACATTTTTGTGGGGGGAAGGTCCACGGACATGGCAGAATCTCAATATGAGCCAGGTTTGCTCACATAATCATGCTTACTCTCAATAAGCCTTCAAATTAGCGTTATGATAAGTGTGTTGTTTGAGAAACAGATACGAGATTTTCTCAAAGGCATTCCTTCACGTGTTTCTCCATGAACATCCCACAACTTTAATATTAAACAATATTCCATTGTCTGGAATAGCAGACATTGGACCTGATACTATTTGAGGTTCTTACATGCAGAGGTAATGTTCCAAAACATGCCCGTGTCCCGCATGCAGAATGCAGATGTCCAAATATCTGCAGAAAAACTAATGCAAAGGTACTCATACATCCCTAAACAGCATGCAATAATGTGTACTCTAACACCATTCCAGTCTCAGTGGAAAGCCACTGCTAAGCTGCATGCTTCATAGCATGACAGCACATGAAAATCTTAGAGCCAAACATGCATTATCAGCATTGTGCTCACTGTGATTTGCCACTTTTTTTGTCTTTCTACCTCAATTCATTTTCAAAACATCAACCACTTTTGTGTTGTAAACCTCTAGACTAGTGAAGCTATTTGCTATTCTATTTACCTTATTCTTAAGCATAACATATATGTATGTAGGTTTGCAGCTATTATTTTTTCTCATAAGACAGTTGCTTTTGTTAAGAGTGATCTTATTTCTTAAGGGATTGTGCTCCATTTACAAGCAATCCATTTTGCTAGTTGTCTTTAAAAAGCTCAAAGATAACAACAGTCAATTTATAGCACTCCTTTCTCTAAGCAGACAAAATACAAAGGTTCTTAATATTTTCCATCCAAGTCTCCTTACAGTCCAACTTGGGAGTGGTAACAGGATGAGAGCCAAGGAATTTCCAGAACTCTTGAAGTGCTATAATAGTAAGTCACTACTGACACAGTGCCATGAATATTTGGTTGACCTAAGTTAGATGCAGGACCATTCTGCCCCTGAGTAGCAGATACTACCAATGTGTCCAAACAAAAGTCAAAGCTTCTTCCTTGCTTACACAGTGGGGAAAGAAGAAGAAGAAGAAGAAGAAGAAGGGTAGTTACTTCCCAAATTAGGAACAAACACAACCTTTCAGCACCATCTGACTTCAAATAGTCTCTGCAAGAGACTATTTCAGCTAACGCCTCTTCTGAGCCACTTCCTCACCTCAAGCCATTCTTCATTTAGGTTATATTTGTTTTACAGTTTAAAGATTAACAAATCTTTTGATGTGAAAATGTTCTTTAAAAATATTTGTAGGTGTATAAAATCTGGAGACCAGTCCTGTGGCAAAGGGTATCTCCCAAAACAGATTTCGTGGAATACTTGGGCATGAAGCCCTAATCAATTCAGAACTTCATTTGTCACCCCAGAAGCTCTAATGGTTTATGCGTAGGAACGTTAAGAACAGACACGGTAGATTTCTTCAGGGTGATTTCCTGGATTTCAAAGTGACCAGATCAGGCGCTTCAAAATAGTTAAGAGAATTCGTATTGAGTTTGCAAAGGCACACATTGTTGTCCAATTATACCTCCTCCAAAATCCTCAGCCAAGGAATGGTGTGATCCCTGAACATCTCTCCTAGCTTTTTCCCTTCATATATATGTGTATATTTAGTGCTCCTTTCTGGATATTAAGAGAAGAGATTCCTGCCTGTTGCTTCAGCTGCAGATAATTTCCACAAGCAAGCTCTACAGACAGTAGCAAAAAAAAGAGGTTCTTGCCAAACAAGTTTTGTGTATTGGCACCATAAACTTCATGCCATGAAGGTGCCATGATCTAGGCTACGAGTCCTGCTGTCTGCATCTACTGACAGTGCTGTTGCTGCTGCTCACGTTCTGTCTCTGTTGATTCTTCTTTCTGTGCCACAGCCAGGGACGCTGTCTCTGGACCTCAAGACGTGGAGAAGAGGAAGCATTAGAATACGCCAGACCCTGTCGTAGGGCTCTGCATCTCCTGGGTAGTTTTTGTAGTTCTTCCATCCTGGGCAGGGAGTCTGAAGACTATCCCAGTACAAGTCCTGCAGAACCATGTTCCCTTAGATGTTGTTATTCACCGCCTTGGATAAGGGTAATGTCTCTCAACACAGCTACACAGATAATCAAGGTTTGTTTTGATCAAGAAGTAACTACCTAGCAGACCCAACACTGCAAAGCACCTGGCATGTAGCCTATGACTTTGTCATACCCTTTTCTTATGTATCTGTGTCCAGATCATGAGGACACTCTTATTCCTAGAGTGGACATTGCTGAGGGCATGGGAAGAAGGTGCAAAGGTTGTTTTTCCACCCCTCTTCCCTAGACAGAGCTGTGTTTTCCTCAGGTATGTGCTATTTGCACAACTTCAGGCTGTGGGCTTGGTGGCTTTGGCAAGCAGAGAAAAGATCTGTCAAGCTGGAGACACCTAGGCCTACAGAGACAGTGTGTTATACACAGCGTGGACAACAGCCACCGACTGTAATGCTCTCCTACCTATTGAAGCATCAATGACCCTACTAATTCGCACCAGAGTCAGTAGTTCTGCATTCTCCTGGAATATGTGATAGCTGTGGAGCCAAACTTGTCTCTCCTGACTGTCACAGCAAAGAAAAAGTCAGCCAGAGAAGCGACGTTATTTTGCTAAAAGATTGACTTCACAAAGCCTATGTTTCTGGACAGCTGCATAGCAAAGCATGCAGGCCACATCTGTGTCTTCGGAAGATCGACTACCCCTAGGAAAAGTTACCAGAAAAGAGGTATCTGCTTGGTTCCTTCCTGAAATGAGATTAGACTGCCACAAAGATCAGCTTCCAAGCAGCTGCATAGCGCTCCTGGATGTGATTTCCAAATTCATAAAAATAAATAATAATAGAGCCTGTATCTTAGCTTCTATTTATTTGTTTTCCTCCTCAGTCTTGTAGGATCCAGTTCCAAGAAAAATCATATTCACTGTGCTTTGAAGCATCAGAGGATTGTAAGATTTCTCCTACCACAGGAATATAAACTCACATGGAAAAGAAACACAACAGACAACAAAATACCATGTTCTGGACTGTCTTTGCATCACTGTATCAGCGATTATGAAGCCAATGCAGCCATCACAGTCAAATTTGGGACCCGGTCATTTTGTTAGAGACTATTTAAAGCTTCAGCCAATGGTCATGAAACCAAGAATTCCTTTGTGGGAGCTGCCTGATGTAATTCAGAAAGCAGTCTCCTGCTGTTATCAGATACGATGCTGTAACAACTGGGGACATTTCTTGTTCTATCTTCTTGTTTGGGTCTCACAGCAACCCTTCTGTGAAGAGTTTACTTGCTGAGAGGAGGAAGAAAGAGTCCTTCTTGGCATAAGGAAAGTAATCAGCCAAGATCATTGTTACACTGGAAGTAAGTCAGCTTTTATTTCAGTAAGTTCGTATGTCACTTGAAGATCTAACACTCACCCCACACCGCCCCTGAATGCAGGGGAAGGATTCGCGCTGCTTGACCTCCTGGATACAACTCTACATCTGTTATGCCATCTTGGGAAATGTGGGAGATCGAAACCACCAACAGGATCCTCCAGTCACACAAAGTAATTCGACAGTGACCATAACATTGAGAGTGGTGGCAGCACGAAAGCAACACTTGTGTTCTCCTACCAGGGCAGCTAGCTAGCAGAGATTTTCTGGTGAAGCTCTGTGTGACGGATCCCGCACTCAACCTACTACAGACCTTGGTTTTGAAAAGATGGGAACGTACTGGAGTGAGTCCAGTGAGGGGTCGCAAAGACAACTGAGGTACTGGAACACCTGTCATACAAGGAGAAGTGAGAGAGCTGGAACTGCTCAGTCTAGAGGACACCCTTAGTCGTATCCACTGAAAGGACAAGACTCAATAGGCACGAATTGGAAAAAAAGTATGCTCAATTTAAACATAATTTTATTTTGTTTTTAAACTGGGAAGAGGTTGCCCAGAGAGGTTGTAGAGTCTCCAGTCTCAGAGATATTCAAAACTCGACCAAACATTGTACTAACAACCTGTTCTAATTGACCTTGCTCTGAGATCCTTCCCAAGCTCAATGATTCTGTGAAGCAGTAAAGCCCCTATGGAGATACACTTCTCTGGCACACATTATCAGGTGTAATCCTCCTTGTGGTGCGACAAACCTGAACCTGCTGAGAATCCACAAACCCCACAGCCACACTCATTCCTCTTAATTTCCCTCAGCAGAACACATTCACAGAGACACCGAGAATAAAAAGCTACTTGCTCTCACAATCCGCTTCTCCTTTGCTCCAAACTGCACACTTAGTATTCTACAGTTAGGAGGAAAAATGTGCTCTGTTAGTACGAAAATGGGAGGAGTCTGCAACACACAGATACACCACACAGTTATTGGTGGTTAACTTTGTGAACAGAGCACATATGGATAACATATTTAGGCAATATCTCTTTTTTAATTAGTGACTTTCATTTCCTGAAGTATACTGTAGAACGAGCAGAATTTCTGAGGTAGAAAAGCTGCAGATCTGAAAGGACAGTAAGACAAATCTTGTCATCATCAGTCTGAATTCTAACACTCAATCCATCATAAAGGTAAGGCTATTTCTAACACGCTTGTTTTACTCAGCATTTCTTGCTCATCAGTAGTAAAGTTGTTCCATGTAAACCTTTCTCCACTGGTAAACCTCACTAACTGTATGGACAAGGAAAACAAAGGTAGTTTCTAGGCCAGCATGGGGGAAGAGGTGGGGAAAAAGAGGGGGAAAAAAAAAAAAAACAACCAAACCCACCCCCTTTTCTCTATACTATTGTTCCAAATGCATTTTAGTCCTAGCTTGCTGATGTTACCAATCGCCAGTAGAATACTCTGACATCAGGAGAGCATAGCCAGCATGTGCATAAACGTCACACATTTAAGGTATAATTTTCCTTTTTCTTGTTTCGGGTTTACCAAGTCAAGGGAGCTTACAGTTTTCTCAGCAGCCATAGTCAAAAAGGGCAAGGTCTCCTCAACATATGTCCAAGATAAATGGATAGTCAAGAGAGGTTCTTCTCCCCCTCTACTCTGCCCTGGTGATGGGCCCTCAGTTCAAGAAGGACAGGGAACTGCTGGAGAGAGCCCAGTGCAGGGCAACAAAAATTATTAAGGGAGTGGAGCATCTCCCTTATGAGGAAAGGCTGAGGGAGCTGGGTCTCTTTAGCTTGGAGGAGACTGAGTGGTGGCCTCAATGTTTATAAATATGTAAAGGGTGAGCATCATGGGGATGGAGCCAGGCTCTTCTCAGTGACAACCAATGATAGGACAAGTGGCAATGGGTACCAACTGGAACACAGGAGGTTCCACTTAAATTTGAGAAGAAACTTTTTCTCAGTGAGGGTGACAGAGCACTGGAACAGGCTGCCCAGGGAGGGTGTGGAGTCTCCTTCTCTGGAGACATTCAAAACCTGCCTGGACACCTTCCTGTGTAACCTCATCTGGGTGTTCCTGCTCCGGCAGGGGATTGGACTGGATGATCTTTTGAGGTCCCTTCCAATCCCTAACATTCTGTGATAGTCCTAAGAATAAAGGCAAAAAAACAAACCAAGTCTCTGTAGACATAAGGCAACCTGCTGCCCAATTCAGAGCAGCAAAACATAACGCTGTTCCTCAAGCTACGGCTGTAATGATCCCATTCACTCCAATTCTATCACCATAATTATTTTCTGAAATAACCCCAAGAGAAGCCCTGATTATATAATGGAATATCTTTGCTTTTAGTAGCTCATTGTCTTACTTGGCAAGATGTTTAATCACCCACGTAGACTGGCAGTCTTATTTGTAAATATGAGTTTATTTTGCTTAGAAGACATTTTCTTAAAAATACTGTACTTAAAAGATACAAAGAATTCTAGTGCAGTCATAGTATTAGCTTTTAAAATAAATTAGACAAAAAGTAGATTAGCATAATTTACATATTTCCCCCTCCCTGCCCTGGCATCCATAGTCATCTGTGAGTACCAAGATCACCACCTCTAAAAATTTGATACAGTTCATTGGTTTTGCCCAACACAGCACATACTTTCATTTCACAAAACTTCCATTTGTATAAATTCAAATCTGTTGTTTCAGGAAACTCTTGAATTCCTCAGCTCACTGGGGAATGGTAATGGCACCAGCAGTACAGCCCCCTCCTTGTGGTTCAGTGAATGGCAGCAAGAAGTCGGGTCCGCTGGAGGCTTTCTTGGCTTCTCCTGTCAAATACACATCTACTTGCTCCCATCTCCCCCCAGAGTTGCTAATTATTAGTTTGTGATGCAGGATAATTTTTAAGGCATTATAACAGACATAATGAACTAATTTCACTTAATGTATTTCCATAACGAGGTGAAAAGAAAATAGTTCACTGAATACAAAATAAAAAATTGAGCGAAAGCGGTTGATTAAAGAGCCAGTTAAAAGTAATTTCCTTAAAAATTGTTACTGATGAGAAGTGAGGCACCTTAAGTTCACAGCTGCTAGAGAAGCAGACCTTTCCCACCACCTCCTTTAACAATGCCCACTTTAGAGTCGCTGGTCTCTCTGACTTTCGCACTTTTTCAGTCCTTCTTTGCTCGACCTTTGAAGGTGTCCATGAGATGGAGGTATCCAAAGTAGTTCGCGAAGAGAACAATTACTTTCACCGGTACGATACTGTAAGGTAGGGGAGTTGGAGAGAGTGAGAAAAACAAACAAACAACAAAAACCAAACCAAACACAAAGCAGACATCAGAAGAGTTGTGCAGTTTTATCACAGAATTAATTTTACCTAATACTGGCTAAGACTGTATATTTTCTAGAATATAGTACCACTGGTCCTCTCAAAATATCCATTACACTTATTTGGCAGCCTGAGTTATTGGACAGACCAGTTTCCCAACCTGGCTTGCAACAGAGTCAGAAGTGCCCTAATGCTGGGGCAAGACACCAGATCCACCGTTACTGAGAAGCAGCCCCAGACTCTACAGCCCACAGTAAAACTGGACCCCAATGAGGTCAGCAAGTGGGAATCAGACATTTGTGTCATTGTTCTGTGGCCCAAGGGTAGACTGAGCCCCTAGAAACAAAAAAGGAGAACTCCAGAAATGTGCAGAATTTAATGAAAATTCACACCAACAAGTAGAAGCCTGATTTGCACTTTTAGGCAAAAACATAGCTGAAACATCCCTGGACAGAAAAGAGAGAGAGGAAAACAAAGAAAGGCATAACTTACTTTCTCAAAGCAAGTACAACATAGATACTGCGTGGTAGCACCAATATTTCTTGGTCCCGCCGAATAGCCGTCATTATCTTCTCAGCCACATACTCTGGCTCCAGAACAGGAAGCAGTCTTGGCCACCTGGAAAACACTTCTTACTACAGTACAAATTGCTTGGGATTCACATTTTGCTCAAAATCAGTCCCCATTTTTCAGTTAGTCAACTAAAAGAAGAAATAAATACCACAAATCCTACAAACAACAGAACCTTCATTGTGTTAGAAAGTGAGTGGCCATTATTATCTCTTTGTATGATCTCTCAAGATAAATCCACAGTCCTCATATAAAGACACACTAGGCTTTTATTCAGCTCCTAAATTTTGTCATTATACAAGCATACTGAACAGAGCTATGCCACTGATTTCAGCAGGTTAGGGACCAGAGAGGACAACTGGAGCATTTGGCTTCTGCAGAGGAAAGGACACCAATTACATTGCTATTTGTTTAAGCTGAAATGTGAAAAGTACCAAGGGCTTTGCCATGTGGGTTGCACAGTCAGTGGATAACACCATTAACACTCATCTGAGGCCCTGAAAATAACGCAAGCAGAGAAAAGCCTAGCTTGTGATTTTCATAAAGGAAATGCGAGTGCATAACACGCTAAATGTGCAAGTTGCATAGAAACCTTAGAAGAGTTTACTCACTTGGTCCCACAGCCATCAAACATTCCGGTGTTTATGATGTAAGGACATACAACTGTGGTTTTAACACCAGTTTTCCTGAGATATCTCATCTCTAAATCAACCGACTCTGCAAAACCAACTGCTGCAAATTTACTTGCACAGTAATCTGTAAAATAAATAAAATATTAATTGCAGTTAAACATTTTAATTTACTAATCAAACTTTTAGTAAAGGTGTTCAGTGAGTCCTACCACAGAACACGTACATAGGAGCAGTAATGGTTTTTGACAGAGAAGAGGGATGCAACTATGCTCTAGTAAGTAAACTACCTAGTCACAGGTTTGTGTTTTTTTACAGTACACAATAGCAGCACCATAGTATAGAAATTATATATACACAGTACCAGCAGGAAATTACTGTCCAATACTGAACTACTTTGCAGAGTAGGAACTGTTTTCAGGATTAGATTACTAATAAAGTTTGTCTTTCATGCAATTTACTCCTTTACTTTTCCTCTCCGAAGTTAACTGTTGTTCTAGACTGGCAGACAGAGGGTTTCTCCTTGCATCCCTGCTATCACCTTTCCACTCTCTACTTAACAATAGCAAATGAAATTATCTTTTCATACCAGACCTTACCTTTGAATCCATGCACTGGCTTCTTATGCAAGCTCAAGCTTTCAAGACTCTCTACTGTGGTTTCAACTTGAAACTCAATTTGTCTTCATTATCATTGCCCTGAAGCTAGATTTCTTTTACTGCTATGTCACCTTATCTCATTTTCCTCCCCTTTTGCATACATTTTCCAGAAATGCCTTCTGAGTTTGTCCTAATCTCATCACTTTCCATCACCTTATGTGTCCTCTTGAATGAATAGCTGAGAGACACAGGATGCAGAATGAGATATCACACATCCAGCTCTGTACCACATCTGGATTTCGGTAGTTCTTTTAATCAGGGAAACTTCCACAGGACCATGCTTAGCTTGAGAACATGCTTCCCCACCAAATACCTGCAGGTTCATTTTAAGAACATTGAAGTTCTCAGTTTCCAAAGTTCTACATGGCTCCTAGATTCTCTAATTGCCTTGGCAGAAGAACCTGCTTCACAGCACTGCTGAGCATCTGGAAATCTCTTTTGAAAGCAATGGCCTATTTAAGATCAGCTGGTTTGAAAGTATGACCATTTCCTTATACGCAAAGACCCAGAAAGTAAAAAAAAAAAAAAAAAAAAAAAAACAGTATTGATTGGAGAGTTTAAATTCAACCAATTGAACATTAGCTTTAATATGCTACCTGCAAGTCCATTGACTCCACACAGTCCCGCTGCGCTTGCAATACTAACCAAGTGTCCATGGTTAGAGGCCATCATTGCTGGCAGGAAGGCTTTGTAAGTCTGCAACATAAGCCAGAGTTGCAACGAAACATTTTAATAAGTAAGCTAAGCACTATAAAGTTTTGAAGGTGTTGTTTTTAAACAAAGTCTTCTTACAGTTTAAATAAGCTTCACCTTCCATTATGGAAGGGAAAAAAAAAAAAACCTCAAAAAAAGAATGTTTGTTGTTTGAACTCTAACCCTCAACTCCTAAGCTGGAACTTTCCAGGCCCCATCAGTGCCACTTTCTCCTTAACAACAAAGACAGACAGTAACTTGCTGAAAGCTAAAGATACAGCTTCCGCTAGTTGTTAAGTTTCTTTCAGCCTAAAGCTCAGCCCTGCAATATTTCAAATGATAATTGTTCACAGCAAATTCTGTAAAATGGCAAAAAATTGATTTCATGTCTTCCTTCTAATTAAGTAATTTAATATTTGTGATTAAATGTATTCGTGAAGACACTGGAACATGTTTTAATATCCTCTTTGCAATTCTTTATGATAGGAACACCACATAGGTGACCCACCTTCTCTGGAAGGAAGAAAAATACAAATTAAATTACTCATTTCGGTCAAAAGCCCCACTTATTATTAATAGCATTGTCTGAACGTGTGGTATTTCTTACTAAAACTTTCATAACCACAAAGCAACTAGAACTCTAATAGAATTAAACACTTCTGTTACTAGAGCAGCAACCTTTAGGCTGGGCTTGCTTCATATCAATTAATACTGAGGGATTATAACATACTATTAGCTTCACAACTCAGCAGATGGTAAACTTCAGTTCTTAAGGGCATTTCTCAATATGAAACAGTTTTGCTTCCACCTATCTACCCCAGAAGTTCCTGAAAGATCCATTCTTCCACCCTTTTTTTTATTTTACAGACTCTCAGGCATAGAAAGTAATTTCTTGTATCATTTTTGAGTGAGCTTACAAGGAGCTGTATATCCTTGCATATTTACTGCAATTCCAAAAGGCAAAATTAACACTGAAAACATGTTAAAAGGATGTTTTAGTATGTATATAGAAAGTACAGGTATTACCCAGAAGTGTGCCATTATGTTCACTTCCATGGTTTTTTCCACAAGTGGATCTGGAGAATCAATAAACTTCTTTCCAGTTACAATACCAGCATTGTTGACTAGGATGCTAACATCGCCAACTTCTTTTTTAACCTAAAACAAAAGCCCCCAAGATATTATGCAATAAATACAAAACATTCTTTCCAAGTTTTAGATGTGAAGACATGAGAAATATCACACATTTCCACTAAGTTGAAGCTATTATGCTAATTACAGATCCAAACACCTCAGGTTCTTGCACATTCTCACCTGAGGCCTTTTTTAGAGCTGAGCTTACAACTGGACATTCTTTGGAGGTGCGAAGCCCCACAGCTCCACACAGGCTTCTGCTTTCAGCACCTGTGGTTCTTGCTGCAACTGTTCCGGATAAGCCCTTAATGCAGAGAGCCTAACTAACGCAACAAGTATTTTGCTACAGCAAATCTAGCTTAAAACCAGTGAGCAATTCTGTTTGTAGGGCCATTTCTAGGCTTTGCAGTGAAACAGCACATGGATCCTCCAGTGAGTTCACCAGAATTGGTTACATCAAATCTATGTGAGGGCCGCAAGTACCTAAACTTTTGCTTGGGAGGCTCCTTGCATTAGACTCAAATCCTCTTTTGTTTTCCACAGTGTAACTTGAGCACAGAAGCAGTGCTGCCATACAACCTGAAGGCTGAAGTCAGCTTAGCACAGTACTTGAGTCTTTTGATGAACAGAAGGAAAATTGCATTCCCTGGCAGTAACATTAACTACGTGCATCCCAACAGGCCAGGGATTCCTCTCTCCCACTCTACAGGGCAGCAGCTACTTAGCAGCATCTTAATATTTCAGATATTTCAAGATTCTTCATGCTGTTTCCTGACTGTGACTGTTAAACACTTATATGTATTAGACAGTAATTTTTCACTAGTGGTAATTTTAAGGAATCATAGAATTGTTTTGGTTGGAAAAGAACTTTCAGCCATTAACCCGGCACTGCCAAGCCCACCACTAAACCATGTCCCTAAGAACCTAATCTATGCATCTTTCAATCACCTCCAGGGATGGTGACTCCATCACTTCCCTGGGCAGCCTGTTCCAATGCCTGACAACCCTTTCTGTGAAGAATTTTTCCCTAATAACCAATCTGAACCTTCCCTGGCACAACTTGAGGCCATTTCCTCTCATCCTATCACTTGTTACTTGGGAGAAGAGAATGACACCCTCCATGCTACCACCTCCTTTCAGGTAGTTGGAGAGAGCGATAAGGTCTCCCCTCAGCCTCCTTTTCTCCAGGCTGAACAGCCCCAGTTCCCTCAGCTGCTCCTCATCAGACTTGTGCTCCAGATCCTCCATCAGCTTCCCTGCCCTGTACTTACATTCCACAGCACACACGTTAAACCAGACTTCCCTACAGCTTTCCAGGGGAGCAGATGGAGTTCTCTGCCCTCAGTGTGTTGGAAGTATAGAGGAAGTATAGTTCTCATTCTAACTCCAGATTGAGAATTTTCATGAACAGACTCACTTGAGAGAACAGCTATAGGCCAGCTGATATCAAGATGTCAAGCCAGCTCTCAAAAGGAGAATAAAAATATTTAATGCAGTATTTGAAGTACAGTTCATTAAGCTGAACTACCTGGGGAAAAGGAAATGAGTACTCTATACGTTGTTTAATTTGCGATTTCCAGATAAAGTGCTAAAAATGCTGATCAGTAGCTTTGGGAAACCATGTTTTTATGCCATCTTGCCATACAGTCGCAGATCACAGAACCTCATTTCTTAATGGTGCTTCCTTTGCTGGGTGCCTACAGTGACTGAAGAAAGCACAAGCAGACCAGGTAGGTGAGCATGTTTAACAGTAAGGAATTAAAGGATAATTTATCACTTAATCCTTTATTCTAGCTTAACTTCCTCATCTTCCTTAAGCCTGTTCCAATCTTGTCCATGATTGTTAACTAAGTAAGGACTTAAAAAAAAAAAAAAGAAAGTAGACTTGGTAGGATTATACAGAACAGCTTTTATTGGCCAGAGCCCCTTTCCACCTCAGTCATTGCTCACACATCCCTGTCTATTTTGCTCCCAATAAGTTGTCATGTAACAATTTAAATATTTCTGAAGCAGCGCCACGTGATCTCCACAGGCAGCCTCAGCGTGGTCACCACCCTGAGCATGTACCACTCATCACAAGTTAAAAATAGTATGCATTTGGAGACATATGTTTAATCATTAGTAAATGATGCTTTAATACTGCCTGGTGTTAGATGATCTGGCAATTCCAGAAGCCTGGACCAGCACCTCAAATCTACACTTTGGGGCAAATAACAAATACCCATTTCCCTTGTACAGACAAAAAGCGGACAGAGGTGGGGGATGTGGTACACACAGCTTAGAGCCTGGTGATTGAGGAATTCAGGTTAGTTGGGAGAAGTGAAATAAGAACAGAACCTTGATTATCCCATTTCTAACTAGTGGTCAACACCTCAACAACCTCTTCCTTTACCACCTGTCTCTACTCAGCCTTCCAAAATTTATTCACACTTTGGGTGGAATTCAAAGCAGATTTGAGTACCTTCCTGCAACCCAGACAAATAATTCCAGCCTTCCAACACCTTTTTTTATGCTGCTTCCCTACTAACTCGATGTGGCAGCCCTTTCCTCAGCAAACTGGCTGTTTCAATTCCCTTCTCCTCTCAGCTCTCCCCTGTGCTTGATAGCCCAAAGACACTCAGGCCAGGCTTCCACAGTCTGCTTTGAGGCCAAGGACTAAAGACCTTTCCCCTAGATATTAAGGGGTGTGTGGGGAGGATAATGTCAACTTCCCAGAGCTCTAAACCTCTCCGGTTGTGCAGGGCAGGAAAGCATGTTCCAGGTGTTTGTTTTAGGCCCAGGTAAGGCAGGCATTACACAAACAGCTGATCTCGTTACACATCATCTTCAGGTATAAACACTTCCTTGTTTGTTTCTGCATTTATATTTATGCTTTTTAAATGACGTTTAGTACTGAGAAATTCCCATGACTCCCAAACAGCATCCCAAAGTGTTTACTTCCTAAGAACCACAAATACATCCATAACTGCCTACAAGAGATGTAAGAAAGCACTGGATGTTTCATAGGCAACATGAAATACCACCAGGAAACGTGCTTCTACTATTGCTCCTCTTCACAGGAAAGAGGATTCTCAGAAAAGTGGAAAACTGCAAACTGTCATCACAACTAACAAGCAAGAAAAAAAAGTGCATAAGCAAAAAAGTACCATGCAAGAGAGATCCTGGAAGTAAATGTGAGTCCAGGTGCAATTTTACAGCATGATAATGAGGAAGGCCTACTGTTTCCTCACAAGTAGGAGGGTAATTAACTTTTTTTTTTCCCCTCTTTCAAAGCCCTAGATTCTTAAAGTTCAGCTGAACTCAAGGGAGAGAGGGGTAGCTCAGAGAAGACCACATACCTTTTGAGGCTGGGACATTAGAAAGAAATTTCAAGCTATCACTCTTGACAGCCAAAAGCTGTCCTTCATCCTGTTGGTACACGAAAGGAACAAGGACACCACATGTGCAGGGCTTTTTGGTTTTCTTCCTACCCAAGTGATTTTTTTTCCTGTTTTCTCTGTGTGCCTGCTGAAGTACCCAAAGCAGGTATTTCAGGTTCAGGTACATTTCATTTTGGCTGAGATTCTTTTACTAGGCACAAAGTTTTCAACCATACCCTGCCCTGAGCACATTAACTTTCTTTACTATAGCCTTGCAAAACTCCAAGTCATTGTGTGACACAGAATCACGGTGAGGGAAACCAAACCTGGAACCGTGTTGCCTCATCTTGCAAAGGCTGCACACTATGAGCCAAAGTCATTAAGTAAACAGCATTAAGTAAACAATGGCACCAAGCGCTAAGTAATACTAAATTCTTTTTGTCACTAAGAAGATGGGAAAGTTTTCAGCACGGTTCTACATCAGTTGTCAGCAAGACACAACATTTCTGAAATAACAGTAGTAGGGTGTTTTCTTCTGTGTGGATCAGCAGGAGGATCATTAGTGGATCAGCTGTTAGTGAACAGACGAAAGAAGATTATAAGCAAGGAATCCTGCACTGAGACTCTCTTACTACTTGTTTGCTCCTGTCTACCTCTGTTTTCAATCATCCCTAACCTGTGTCACACACATACTACACCCTCCTCTTTTTATATTTGGCCAGAAATGCTCAGCTACTGCTTTTCTCCTTGAGACTGAAGTGCTAACCCTTGAGTCCTCAAAACTGAAGGTTAGCTTTTGTCTCCTTCATTCCAGCATCCTCCACACCGCAATACTCCGTCCTCCCCTCCTCCCAGTTCACCAGTTGGTGGCCTGTGGTGGGACACGTGCGACTGCTCTGCAGGGGTGGCAGATGTGCAGCTCTGCTGGTGTAATGGGGCTGCCAGGGGGACCAACAGTGATCGGCATCACCAGAATACAAAACCAACAGTACCAGCCACTAACAATCTGCAGGTCGTGCACAAGCTTCACTTATCAGAAAGTGCATTCTAGTTATTTTTGCACAGCTAGAAAAAGGCAGAAGGCTATAGCTTCTTAAACAGCACCAGAAGAGGGATATTGTTTCGCCAACAGATGATCCTAAAGACAGCTCAACTCTTCGAGAATTCATCCTCACACAAACACTCACTGTGGAAACTTTGTAGTCCAACAGTTAAGTTTAGCAACATTTTAAGCAAATGAGAACAGGTTGTTATAATGGAAACTGTTAAGCAATCTTAGCTTTTGGTAATTCTACTAGTCCGCCCAAAATATCTAACCACATGCTATATTTACAAAGCTCTTCAGAAAGGAAAGAAAGAAATATTTACGACTTCAAGGTACATTTATTACTTGTGACAAAGCCAGTCTGCAAATAATCTATTCACAGCCATGGAATTATTTGAAAATTGCCTAAGCAGTTAATCCCTTTTACAGTGTATCATCTTTAGGGTTTACTTTTGGTAAAAGGCTGCCAGAACTCTAAATACTGCTTTAGCTTCAATAAAATTATTTTCTTCACTTCATTAGTAAGTGCTTGCTCAGTAACTTGAATGAATGAGAAGCTATCCAGTTGAAATTAGCTACTGAAAAAAAGAACCAGCTCTTTTTATTTTTAAAGGAACAGAGGTACACAAGTCAACTCTAAAAACCAGTATTCTTAAAACAGGTAGCACATGCAACACATTCTGAATTAATTAACTTAATCTCTTGCTTTGAAGTCACTGAAACTCACTACACATCATACACACGTGCATACATTCAGAAGAGTGTTAAAGCCATGAATATGATACCTTACCTGATCAGCTACCCTGTAGACATCCTCCCTTTTGCTGCAATCACAGATGTAGGAGTGTACTTGCACTGCTCCATTTTCTCTGGCCAGCCTACTCGTCTCCTTGAGCCCCTCTTGATTAATGTCCCAGAGAACCACTGTGGCTCCAAGTCTGGCAAACTTTAAAGACAAGAGTCTTCCAATGCCACTTCCCGCTCCTGTTATCAACACAATTTCACCGCTAACATTCTTCTTCCGTTTAGGCACAACCAAGAACACCAGGGACTCCAGCAAATAATAAACAAGAAGTCCTATGGCTCTGCACGTTTCCAGGAAGAAGTTCATCTTCAGGCTATTTTGTTAAATACCTAATAAAAGAAAATGTTAACAGGTGGAACAAACCATAAAGAGAGAAAATGCAAGCATCAGTATTTCAAAATTGAAAAGCATTTTCAGATGCATTCTAAATACTTTCTCTAGCCACCTTCTGAGTGTTGTTTCAAAAAACAAACACACCCCCAAAAAACCCCAAACAACAAAAACCAAAAACAACCACCAAAACAAACACCCCCAAAAACCAAACCCCCCAACACACAGACAAACAAAAGAACCACAAACAAATACACCCAAAACATATGGGCTCCTCTGACCCATTTGTGCTGTTTCTGTATTATCTCCAGGTTTCTCCTACTCTCCTCCAGAAGGCAGCACACAAATTATTTACCATTCGACAGAGGCACAAAACAGCTTCCCTCACCTGTTTTACAAATTCCCTACTCCTCACATCATGGGTTAACATCTGCTCCAACACAATGAGGACTCAAAAACTAGAACTAAAAAAGTGATATGATAGCTGCCCCTTGAGTATCTGAAGCAGAAATGTGTGGCAACTACAAATCAAAACTCACGGCTTGATCAAACAACTTTAGTGCTCACAAGCTAGTACTTTAGGTCAGGAAAAACTCTTCTTTTAAGACCACGACTTTTTTGCTTTGTAGGCACTCCTTGTCATCAAGAAATCACACACAGACCAAGTCACAGCCTCAATGCTGCTGAAAAGCTGCCAGCATAGGGAGCTTCAGAACACAACATGCTTAGAAATCTCCAGAGCGCACCAGGTAAATCACTGGCTGCCACTACTAGCTTTTCAACTACTGCTACTACCACTATTGAGAGCTCTCTTTTGCAATTGATCACAGTGTTCTGTTTAGAAATATATTGCAAAGCTGTTTACTTTCTTTCCTTCACCTCCCTGCATTAAGCAAATGTCATTTATTTGAATCATACCACCTCAGGTATACTCATCACAGTAATGCTGACACCGAGCAGGTATTTAGGTCCTTAACAAATGCTATTTATTTTCCAGCATACAAATCCTCCACAAGAAAGGCATCCTTGGTCAACACAGGTTTTAATCTCTGTCTAACTGTGATATGAAGGATTAATAACTTCCTTCTCAGCTAAAGGCAGAGCATGCTGGCACTTACACTTCAACCTTTAGCACTACATGCCCACTCTGACCACATCTCTTAGATAACTTGGCTCTCTATATCTATAGGTATTGTGTCTGACTACATCTCTTAGTTAACTTTGCTCTCTATGTCTATAGGTAATTGAGTCTGACAAGTGCCAAGAGATAAGTTACTTAGATCACGCTACTCTGACCAAAGTTCACGAAATGTGTGCAGAGGTTCTGGCATA
>VWYH01000282.1:0-112323 GCA_013399365.1 Pampusana beccarii
CCACAAACAAACAAAACCAAACCTTCAAGTTTAATCTGTTTACATTTCTTCAGAAAGAGAGTGGCTTTTCTCTCTACTGTTCTATACAGACCTTGGTTCAGTCTTCATCAACCACATTTATTCTCTAGGACTCATCTGCATTGAAAAAAGAAAAGAATGGCAGAAAAGCCAACAATATGGGATGATCTGGTTACGATATATCTTTGGTTTTGTGATTATTTAAACATAGCTCTTGCACTGTACTGTAGAGGGGACCTAACCTGTTTGTAGCTTTAAGGCTGCGTTTGAAAGCCTCTGTTACAGTAAAATACTGATGTTTTATTTGTACTATAGATATAACAGCCACATTAACACATACAGGTGTCCTTGTTTAAAGACCAAGCAGGTTTGATTCCTGTGCCATATGTTGTGAAGGTTTTTGGTGACAGAAGCCTACAGCGTGGATATCCCTTTCGGCTCTGACAATATTTGATACTGGTTGAATATTTTTGCTGTTGTTCTCAGTAGGAGTGAGGTTTTGATGACCACAAATGAGAAATAGTGAGAAACTGAACTTACAGCCTGGAGTTAAAGCTAAAACTGTACCACCTTTTTCAAAACTCCTTTTTCTTTTCCTCAGTACTGCTGAAATTCAATAAATGACTCCTCATTAGCTGATATAAAGAACTGTTACAAAGCATACAAATATCTGATAATACTGACAAAAATCTTGTTGAATCATCAAATAACACTGAAGTAGGTCTCATTTATATGAGTGCAGATCCGAGGCAAGCTGTGTTGTGACACAGTATTTAACTCTTTGAAGTGTCTCACCTCCCCCTACAAAAAAATGAGCATGGAATTTGAATGATCCCAAATTCACTGCTGTTAGTGGCAGATTAGATTTGGAAAAATTCTGAAAACTCTTTTTTTGGTTTTTAAACCTTGCTTTTATCACATATTCCTATTTCCCATCGTGAGCTTTAGTCCTTCTGCTATAAAATAAGACATCATGGTAAAGAAAGAGGAAAAGGAAGAAAGAAAGGAAAAAGAAAAAAAAAAAAAAGGTTTCCTGAATGCCTTGTAGTATTCCCAGAGGACATCTTGGCATCAACTGGAAAGTTTCACAAGCTGTCCATGAACATCAGAGAGTAAAGACTCATTTGGGCTGTGGCTTTGGTGAGTCAATCTGCTCACACTTCATCAGGAGTGTCAGGGGATCCTGATAAAATGATAGCGATGCTGTGCACTGGGTAGAAGAGAACATAAATAAGCAATCTAATTCCATTTCTTTTAGCATTTCTTTATATCCATATGCTGGAATCATATCACACCAGCCCAGCCTTTGTACTCAGAGAGTTCCTCTGAATTGGATTAGGTAATATATTGAAAGCCATATTTCTTGTAGTGCCTTTGGGTTTTGTGCATGTGTGTGCATTATTTCCCTATAACTGTGGTTTTGTATATGCAGAAAACAATTAAAAGCTGCTTCTCCCAGTCATTTTGCTAGAAATCAAGGTCATCCCCTGGGATTCTTTAACTATAAAGCTTGTGATGAATACATGAATTAGTGTGTAAAAATCCAAGAGTATTATGGAAGAGTTAAGGAACCCTTTCATTTTAATGCAACATAGAGCACCAAGTGAGCAGTTGGCAAGCAGGGCACTTTACCTGCTAAGAGCTCCATGTTAAATCAAAGCTTTGTGATATCTCTTCTTTCCCACTAGAAAGGGTGCTATAGACATCCGCCAGCCCCTACGCTACTCCAAGCATCTGAGTAGAGGGCAGCACGGTGTACCTCTGAGCACAGAGGAGACCACTGACGCACCTTGCTTCAGCTTCAGATAAAGACACCCTATTGTATTTGGCTTTCCCAGGTCATGAACATCAAAGCCAAAAAACCTAGCTAACCTCCAGAACACTACCCCAGGGAAAGAGTGGGTCCTTCAGCACCACGAGCTGTATTCCTCTTAGCATGTATAGCACAGCAGATATATTGCCCGTATTTGTTGCATCAACTACGTAAGTTCTTCTTGGGAGGCTTGTTTGTATGAGATATTTGTAGAGTACCTCGTGTTATTTCAGTATGTGCTGGTGAACTAATAATAGTGATTTTTTAATTTCTTCTCTTTACTGCTGGCCATCAAAATGCTTGCATACAGACAGGTATGATACTGTGTACCCAGGTGGCTTATGTACTAGACAAGCATTTGCAGATCCAGTACCCTGGATATTGTTTGCTGCTCTCATTTACTTAGTAGAAGTTTTTACATGTATTAATTCATAAGTCTATATTATACAACTGCCTGCTCCTCAGCTCTGGCCTGTGCCCTCACTACACCCTGGTGAGCAGCTCTCTCCTCCCATGCAGTGCATGCCCAAGCAGGGCAGTCAATGAGAGAAAGCCAGAGTCAGGCATATTGCCCTTGGTTCACATACTCGGAACTGGCACTGACTATGAAAAAACATAGGAAAGAAAAAAATAGGAAGATTTTTTTTGTCATCCCCATGAGCTGCTCCATAATTGTACAGTTGCTAGATCTGATTTAAAGGCAGAGTTCAGAAAACACAGTTGGGGATCCCAGAGAAAATGGGGCCATTCCTTTTGGGTAGCAGCCCACAGCTAGATCAAATTATGCTGACCATGAAACTGTATCCTTAGACAGGAACCCACAGCTGCAATTGCACAGAGAGTCCTGGAGCATGCGTGGAGCAACTGGAATATTCTGGAAACGCAACTGGGAAAATTCAAGAGTTCACAGCTGAGCATGTGCAAAGCGCGGCAAGTGAAAGGTCTGCAAGTTGGCATCACTTGGGGAGATTTTCATGAGGATGCCAAAAGTCAGCACACTGCTTGGACAAAGAACCTTATCTCTACCAAGTTTCGAACTCTGGCAATATATTGGTCAATGAGAAGGTCATATATGTGGGTGTATATTCTGCCTGAAGGATAGCTGAAGAAAAGCTCAATTGTTTTTACTGCCACTTCCCAGGAACACCCATCCTGACATCAGATCTCACATGAAAAATTCACCTGGAACAATTCAGTTTAGGCAACAGAAAGTCGTATGACTGGACAAAGAAGCAGTGTTCGTCTGCCTGCTTTCAGGTTTCAGATACCACTCACTCCATTTGCTGTGTTTTCTGGTTACCCCTGGTTCCGTGCTTTCCTGCTTGTGCTGCTGTTGACCATTAGCCGTCATATGTGGTCACTTCCACTGTGTTCTGGAGACCAAGAACCTCAACAGTGATAGCATGTTACCCTGGAAAGTCATCTCCTTCCCCTTCAGGTGATTAACCAAGACTCATAGCAAATCAGCTATTATCAGGCTTTACATTTGGGGCAATTACATTTTCCCTCATCCCTCTCCTCAGTTCATCACACCATGCTTATCCATTCTTCATCCTCTCAAGCACCAGTCTAATATTATGTAATCCCGAACATGTAGATCAATAGCAAGAGAACTAAGTGTTGCCTTTTAATACAGTTACAGATCTTAATTCAAGGGAATTAAAAGCCCCACAGACATCGATACAGCTGGAAAGATTTACTCATTTTCACTGAAACAGTGGTATGGAACCTACTGCCTTCCCCTCCCTTGCTGGATGTGATAAGTTTTCCATTGAGCCTCTAACTCTATCTCATTAATGCATTGCATTTGATGGAGCAACAGTGGTAGCTGTTCATTTTATACTCCAGGTATCCATCCCATAGGCTAAGACAGACAAAATAATTACAGAGGCCTCCCCTTGAGTATGACCACACTGACGCCTTGCTCGGTGGGGACAGAGTGGACTTTGCCACTTTTCCAGGAGAAGTTCAATAGATGTTTGCCATTGCTGAACAAGGAGGTATGGTAGGACCAGGACAGGAAGAGAATCCTGTTCCCCAAATCTTCTCTCCCTCCCTACAGTTGTCCTTGCCTCTACACACACTCCTAGATCTGTGTGACTCAAAAATTTTGGTGTCCTAATAGCAAAAAGACAATTGTTCTGCTTTGTAGGGTTTTCCTCTTCCAGTGTGAACTGAGCAATATAAAAGGGAACTCAGGAAAGGAAATCCAGAAACAAGGTGATGAGACATCACAAAATGCCTGACTGTCCCGCTGTCATGGTAGGATCCCTTTACACCATCCTGAATCTAGAGTGAACACACTTGTGCAAAGAAAAGAGATCTCATGGGAACAGAATTCGGATGATTGCTCCTTGTATTTTCGCTTAAAGCGTTGTTAAATTACATTTAATTTAGGAATTTAGGAATTTACTCTCTCACCTCTTAACTGGTTCAAGGAAAACAAAAGGTACATTTTTCACAAGCCATTTCTCACTGTTTCAAAGGGTGCTGTGGCTGGATTGTCACAGAAGTCTGGGGTAACAGGCTGCTTGATACATATCTAGATGAAGAAATACATGGGCAGGGAGATAGAGGGGTTAAATGCATTGCAGGAACAGTGTGGATGAATGCTATTTCTACGTCAAACAAGGCAGGTATATTTGTCTTAATTAATGGTAAAGTAAAAATGGAGAGTGACCCAACACCAGCAGTTGCAAAGTTGCAAACATACAATAAAATATCTTTGGAACAAAAAAAACACTTAAAATTCAGTGCTTATTCTGCTGTTGGAATGACGAAAAAAGTGTGAAATATTAGTACACAGACTTTAGGTTGTCTGTAGATACCGTTGTGGTTCGAATACCCTGATGCTGAGTATATCAAAATCCCCATGGCTGTCTATAATGGTCCTTCCACATAGTGCATGTCTAGTATCTGTAGTACTGGGCAAATTTAGCACTGGTATATCCCTAGCATGCAGGCCGAGGTTTCAAATTACTGATGAGGCCTTCTGCTTCTTTAAACGTGGTATTAAGAGTACCTTAGAGTTCTGAGCAATATCACCCTTTTTTAGATCTGTCCATTCATCATAATACTGTGCCAGGGTTTGTTAGGTAAACTTGATTGACAGGCACCCATCTTTATCCCCTGCATGGTTGTAGGTCAGCACTGGTGGAAGGTAATGCTTTTTTAATTAGCTGCTAGGGTATTAAATTTCCTTTGTGTAGATTGAATGTTGCATTCCTGTGAGTCACTATCTGGGGAGTCTGCCTTTATATTCACTATTCAGCATAACACAGACAAGTGGAGAAGAGTCATAAAAGATTTATCTCAAAGATGTTTATGAAAAGTCTTGGATCTGGACAACCTCCAGGTTTTTCAGCAGTGGCTTTAAGACAAGAAAAACAACAGCTTTAAAATGATGATAGAAACCAATTCAAAGACATGCTTTACACTCTGCACCAGAAATCACGAAGCCAAAACAGATGATGTGCAAGCACTCTAAAAATTTCCAACAGTCCTCCAACAACATAGGATTATTTGTTTGAGGAAAACACGATACACTGGGAAATTCATACAAGACTGTTTCTGATAAGCTTACCATAAAGATGAAGGGAAATTGCAGAAAAACGGAATGACAGGGCACCCACGCAGATTCAGCATAGGTGGGCAACAGGTTCTCCATGCCCTTAAAACTTACATAGAGTAATTTACTGTTGTGCAAAGTAAAAATACGTAAAGCAATGCTACCTGGACTAAACTAGCTATACGATAATAATCCATATGAGATTCCAAAACTCAAGGATTTCCTTAGCAGTAATCAGTCAACTGTGGCTTAAGGAGCAAGATCACTAGTGGCAGGTAGCACTGAAGATACTCTTCAAAATAGGGTTTACTAGAACCACACTCTGTACTTAATATATGAATGCAACAGTGAATTTTTGGAAAAATGGCCCCTTTCTTTTCTGTTTGGGAGTTCCACCTATAAAATGCTAACATAACTAAGTACTTACTCCTGCAACTGATTCAATAAAGCTATAACTCAGGCAGGGACTCATTTACACTTATATTATCCCTCAAATTCACAAAAAGTTGAACAAAATGAGGCCATACATTCTCTGTGTATAAACAGTGAGATCTGGCCTCAGTCCAGGTGGTGTTATATCCCATAGCATGTCTATAAGTATGTGCGTATGTTATGTGTAAACATTCATAAATATACTTCAGCTTTCCCTTCAATAAGCTGACTCCATAAGTGTTTTCCACTTGAACTGAGGAATTGCTACTTAAAAAAACACTTCCTAAGATAATGTCCCAGGGAGAAAGAGAGGCTTTGGCTCATGATAAATCTTGCTTGCACACAGATCAGTCCGCCTGTAAGGGAAAGGGCTCTGCAGACAGGACTGGAAACACTCTGATCTCCAGCTAGCTCCAGGTGGCCTTAGCCAACTTATTAGCTACGGTACAGAAAACTAAACAAAAATGCGTAATAATGTCCAAGATAATCAAATAACATTGCAAATAGGTTATTTGGAATCAAACCTACAGGCTGTTCAGGGAAGTGTGTAAATGACTCTGTTTCCCTAAGCATTTTCTGTGTGAATAATGTCAGGTGCTATCTGTCATGTGTGAAGAACTTCTGTAAAATATTCCAGAAATTTATCTGAAGTTGAAAGCATTGCCTCACTTTTTCTCTCTTTTCACACATGCACACACAGAGTCATAATGCTTATTAGCTGAACCTATGTGCAAACTTCTAAGTAAGTTTAACGAGTTACTTTTGTTTGTATATGCATATGATGATGGGAGAGGAAGATGTAGAGGGGGAAATAATATTTATCATTTAATTTTTAAAATGTACAGAGACCATAGTTTTCAAAACAAGAATTAGTTGCTTATGAAAAACAAAAAAAATCAACAGAACTACTACATCTCGGCTTGTCTATTGCTTTTATAGGACATTTTAGAATTTTGCATTTCTTTGTGGTGGATTCAGAAGTCAGTTTAATTGATTTTTCTACTACTTACTTTTCCTAACTCGTTTGCTTTTGTATAGCATGATGGCAAGTAATATCTGTCATACCAGTGTGCAATGATTTCCGGATCCTTGGATATTCTCAGAACATGTTTACAGTGTACAAAATGTGGTGTCTGCATTTCAAATATGTAACATACTTTTTGTTTAAAGATGAGCATAGTCTCCAAGATTTGAGGCAGCATGTCAGTGATAGGGCAGGATATTCACTGAGTGGTTTTACCTGTTCTTTCTGTAGTGACTCTAATTTGGGAGAAAAGAAAAATAAAAGTTGTCTTTACTTTTCCATCACATTTAATTGGCCTATGGAAAACGCAAACATCTCACTCAAGATTTATAAAAAAATATGCCATTATGTTTCTCATCAGTTTGAAGAATACCTGTAAAAGTGGTAGCTGTCAGATACAATAAGTAGCACCCTCCTTTTTTGCTTATATAATAATACCAGCATTCAAAAGACTGATCACTGCACACTGATCTACAAAGCATCTTGTTTCCTCATCAAATTTCTCTCCCTGCTGGTCTTAGCCATGCTGTCAACTTCCCAGATCCCCCTTTCAATAACTGGTTTATTCTTAGAATCTTGCCAAAACGCATTCCTAGGAGTAAACCATGGAAGAATGAAGTTCTAATTTCTTTATCTCACTCAAGAAGAGTTTTCTGCCTGTACTCCTGGGAAAGGTCACAGGTGATTTTGGCTGTAGGTTCCCTTGAAAGTAGCAGTCATGTAAAGCACATTGGGGCCCTTTGTCTATAAATACAGATGACCACCAAAGATGACAGAGGAGAAAAAAAGAAAAACAGATAGGAAAAAAAGATGAAAAAGAAAAAGAGAAAGAGAAAGAGAGAAAGGGAAAGAGAGAAAGGGAAAGAGAGAAAGGGAAAGAGAGAAAGGGAAAGAGAGAAAGGGAAAGAGAGAAAGGGAAAGAGAGAAAGGGAAAGAGAGAAAGGGAAAGAGAGAAAGGGAAAGAGAGAAAGGGAAAGAGAGAAAGGGAAAGAGAGAAAGGGAAAGAGAGAAAGGGAAAGAGAGAAAGGGAAAGAGAGAAAGGGAAAGAGAGAAAGGGAAAGAGAGAAAGGGAAAGAGAGAAAGGGAAAGAGAGAAAGGGAAAGAGAGAAAGGGAAAGAGAGAAAGGGAAAGAGAGAAAGGGAAAGAGAGAAAGGGAAAGAGAGAAAGGGAAAGAGAGAAAGGGAAAGAGAGAAAGGGAAAGAGAGAAAGGGAAAGAGAGAAAGGGAAAGAGAGAAAGGGAAAGAGAGAAAGGGAAAGAGAGAAAGGGAAAGAGAGAAAGGGAAAGAGAGAAAGGGAAAGAGAGAAAGGGAAAGAGAGAAAGGGAAAGAGAGAAAGGGAAAGAGAGAAAGGGAAAGAGAGAAAGGGAAAGAGAGAAAGGGAAAGAGAGAAAGGGAAAGAGAGAAAGGGAAAGAGAGAAAGGGAAAGAGAGAAAGGGAAAGAGAGAAAGGGAAAGAGAGAAAGGGAAAGAGAGAAAGGGAAAGAGAGAAAGGGAAAGAGAGAAAGGGAAAGAGAAAAAGAAAAAGAAAAAGAAGAAAAAAGGGAAAAGGGGAAAAAGAGAGGGGGGTAAGAGAAAAAGGAAAAAAAAAAAAAGGAAAAAGGGGGGAAGAGGAAGCAAATAAATTGATCAAGCAACAACATGATCTTCTATGTCAGCATTAAGGTCAGCTACATCTCCTAGGTAGAGTCAAACTGAAGTTCAGAGACAGAAACTGCCCTGTCCTCCAGCCCTCAGCTTTGCTCTCTTGGTTAAAGCTGAATGTCCTCTGTCTTTGTCTGGAACAAAGACAACACTGACATGTCCAACTCACACCCAACACCCTGCAGAAGGCCAGGCAAGTCACACATAAATCGTCAGGGTTTACCTGTTCTTAGAATAAATGTGGCCTGCAGGTTCTAGTGCAGCAATAAGCGCTGTTCCACGGCTTTGCTTTTCTGCAGGTTTAAACAAATCTACATTAAGTGGAAAGAGTATGTCCCTATGGAGCAAGAGCTAAAAATGAGCATTTACTGACTTTCTAAGCATTGACTGAGTGAATTAGGGATGGATTATTAGATTCACTTAATGAGAATCTTACCTGTCCTTTCTTGTAAAGACTAAGCTTATTGATTTCACAGTCTTGCCTATTATTTTCTGATGTTTTATTTATTACTAAAATACTCATTTAATATATTCACATATATTAAGTAAGTGTCACCGAAAACAGAACAGCAAACAGAAGGAAAAGTTACAGCTTTTAAATATTACTTCACCTCCTACTTGGTGTTTGTCGTGGGCTTCACGTCTGCATCTGTTGAACCACCTGAAGCACAGCCCTTAGCAAGGTAAGTCTCAGGTGCCTTCCTTCCCCATAAATATATCTGTGGTAGTTTCTGAGCCCACTCTTTTCAAGCACAGTTTAAGTGCAATACTTGTGTTACCAATTCCTAGATGAAAAATATCATTTTCTCCAGATGACAGTAAATGAAAGATAGAAGATGTGCTGCTGTCTTTTTTTTGGCTCTCTAATTTTATCTTATTTGTTTGTCCTAAATTCCTAGGGGGGAATCTATGCTCTATATTTCTCTATACTTTATATATCTCTACTATATCAGAAACTGAAGGAATTATTTTCTCCACCTGCAATAAAATAACCATTGTCTGTAGCTCTGCTTTAAATCTATGAAAGGAAAGGGAACTCATCATTAAGCCAAATAATCCCTTGGACCAGAACTTATCTGTTTTACTCAGCATGAGCCAATATTATATTCACTAAACAACCAATGACTTGCTTAGAAAATGAAAATGACAGGTTTTTTATGACCAGAGATTTGTGGTCTCCATTGTAAAAATTAATCTCAAGTCTCAACATTTTCTTCTTCAGTAGGATGAGCCTAGCTCTCTGGAGAGCAAGGGCTAAAAAAAAAAAGGTTATTAAAAAAATAAATTTGTAGTGTTTAGACTACGTGTGTGTGGACAATGCTTCTGGCTGCCAATCCATTTTAAAAGGAAGAGACAAGATACAAAGGCTGCTTCACTGCTGTTGAAGCTGGACAAAAGAGTGGTGCAGAGACAGAACATCTCCTTCACAGCTAAAGAGCATTCTCAATTCTCCCTCTCTCTTGTTCTTATCTCCCTCTCAGGTTACTGCATTTTCTGCTCCCCTCATGCCGTTGCAGTAGCGCTGAGGACAAGTGAGATAATGCTTGGCCCAAATCCAGGCAATCGTTTTGGAGTAATTAGTTTAGGCACTGCACACCCAACCCATACTCTTTTTTCGGGTAGGTATCAAGTGGCTCACGTTACCTGATCACCTGCCTGTGTTTGGATGGCCAGCCCCAAGGTTCAATTAAAGCTTGTCCCCAGGTAGCAAGTGAGAACTGAATGTTTCAGTTTGTTCTGGGAAACAGGGCTCTGCTGCAATGAGTTGTTTCTCCTCTGCTGCTGTGTGTGATCTCCTTTTTGCTGTTCTACTTCTTTGTCACTTCTAGCCCAAGAACAAGTCTATGCTGTGATGATCTTCGAGCTGCTGTTAGTCCTGATATTGCTTCTTTTTCATTTATTTGGAGAGCTGGGGAAGATCATCATGTATTGTGAGGGACAAGCAGTTCTGCACTGTGAGAAACCAAGAGCACAAGTAGCTATGTGTGCAATTTTCAGGTGGATGCTAGGACTTGCAAAGGTGCACACAGGGAGCATCCCCTGCCTTCCCACCAGTTTTCACAGAAATTAGCCAGTTGTGCACCAGAAACATGCTCCTCTTGCATACAATCCTCACATGAGAAATGATGTATAGGGACAGAAGATGACTGCTGTTGATGTGCACTGTATGCAGACAGCTTCCTTACTAAGGTGACATTTTTGCACTACTTATTCTGCCCTGCCCCATGCAGTGCTTTCTGACCAATCCTCTACCACCCCTGACCATGTGCCCCTCTAGCCCAGGGTCTCTCTGAGCCAAATTCCTCTCCTTGGTGCACATTAACCAGTAATGGTGTCTTCCTCACACCCCTTCACTCACACGCCTTGTCCCTGACCATTTCTAAGGGCAGGAAGGAGCTTCGTCTCCACCTCATCCTCACCTCACCTTTCTGCTGCAACCATGAGTAAGGCTGCAGTTTTGTGCCAGCCGTGAAGGTGGCCTTGTGCTGCGGATGCATATCCACCAGGAGCTGGGCTGAGACCACTAACATCTTCACAAAGGCAAGAGAAGAGCTGTTGGATGCTAAAGGCTTCCAGACAGTACTGGCCTGGATCAGATACAGATTATATATATATTGGTGCATGGCTCCATTTTTCCATTACCAAATGCCCCAAGCTGCTGAGTCTCCCATGGTGAAAGCTCTCATTTAGGAGAAATCCCATAGAGCTGTGTTGTTCTTGTCCTCCCTGCTTTCTTTCTAATTTTTAAAAGTGAGTCCATGAAGTCTTGCAGCCAGATGCCTGCTGGCTCTCAGGTGAATGTAAGCAGGCATCTTGAGAATAGCTCAGCTCAACAACTAAAGATGTGGTTGCTATTTCTGTTCCTGGAAATCAGAGCAAATAGCAGTATTTCAGTCCCATTTCACTTAGCTGATTAGCTTTGCAATCAGTGCATGAAAGAATTTGGGTTCATCAGCTACTCAGAACTTCGAATAGCGTAATCCAAGCAATGTAAATAAGGCAAAAAGAAAAAAAAAAGAATATATATATATTTGTGGTTTGTGGTTAGAATTTGATTCAAATTTGAAGGTAAGAGGTGCAAAGTATTCTTGCAAGAAACGGTAATTGTGTTAACGCAATGTAGTTCAAGAGGGACATGGGTGGTTTCAGTGTTACTTGATTTCTTTAGAAGAAGGCCAGATGCTGGACTGGCATGAACAGATTATTTCCTTCAAAGCTGGCAGAACTGTGATGACTGCAACAGCTGAAAGTCTTGTTCTGTACTGCATCAGCACTATTATTATTGCAGCTTTCATCCAGTAAAACTAAGTAGATCAACATAGCCACAACTGGCTCCAAGTTTTTCAGCAGTGTAGGAGAAATTGGATGTCACTCTCCAGCGGACAAGGGTCCAGGGACAAGTTCCTTCTGCCAACGGAAAGGCAGTAGGAGGAGAAAGGCATGTTTAAGACGGAGAAATGTGGGCAGCTTGGCTTCCTGCTGCCCCTGCACCAACCAGGGAAATAGAGGGGAATGGGCAGGGCTGTTTCCGAAGTGACTGTCCTGTCCTCACAGCTGGTGCTGGCTGCTCCCACACCCTCGCCCCGTGCCAGCCCCAGGCAGGCAGGTCCCAGGGCAGGGCTGTGTGAGCCCGGGCAGCTCCCCCAAACTGTCACCCCCACTGCCTGTGGCCCAGCACCAGCCGGAATAGCACACCAGAAAATGTTAACATCATGTCTATGGGTGATTTTATCCCACTGCACACCAGGTGTGATAAGAACCTGCCCACTGTTGGTGAAGCACCAGCATCCTTCCCTGCCAAAAGAGCCCCCACATCTTGCCCAGGCAACTCTGCCTTTCTGGCCCCACCATCTCCCCAAACACCCTCAGCATGTCCACCAGCACCAGCGTCCTCACTGCAGTCTTTGTGCAGAGGGTGATTACTGACATTGTGTCCCAAAAACTTAGTGGCATGAAGTGAAAACAGCACAAGATGAAACAGAAATGGGGGACATATGGTCACCTAACTGGATTACCTGGCTTGAAAGCACCTCTTTTTTCATTCAGTAGCAGCCTTTATATTAGGGATGGGCAAAACCCCAGAGTCCACATCTGTTAGAGGAGAGGAAAGGTACTAAGTTTAAAATTAAAAAGTTCAGCTTGATACTTGCTGTCTTTTTCTGGGCTTTCTTTAGAACTGAGGCACAATGTAGAAAAAGGCTCACAGTATTACAAGCAGGATCTCAACTTCATGACATTTTTCTAGCAAAATAACGCTGATGATTTCTTTGCTCCTCTGTGTTTTTTCCTGAGCTCTTTCAATTATTTTAAGAAATACAAACTCCTGGTATCTGGTTTTGATGCATGTGGTTTCTGGCAGAATGGTAAAAAGATAAATAATGTAATTACTCATTTCTCATAGAATGGTGTTATATCTGAAGCATGACCAAGTAACATTAAGAAGAGATTACATGAGTTGATGGAAAAAATCTGGAAAAGTCCAAGGAGACGCGGAACAGCGGATCAATCACCTTACCATCTGACCTACTACATGGCACGATGGCAAGTTAAATTAGCTAGAAAGGACAGATCAGGATTTGTAGTTTAAACAAACAGGATTAGCAGTGGATAATCCAAAATTTGCCAGTGACATTAAGAAAATCATCAACAAGAATATTGCCCTTTCTCATCAAAGACAGTGTCAGGCTGTGGGGAAGATATACTTCTTGACAAATAATCTGAATGTGACAAAAACATAATCTACTCATTATTTTGGGCACATAAAACATTAAAATTAATGGTATTTTTTCCATTGTTTTAAAGGGTATAATCTCATAATTTAGTTAGGATTTACAGCAAGTCTGACAGTCCATAACGGCACATTATATGTATTTCACTTTTTGCTAACCAACTATTCAATGAAAAGATTAGAAAAGCATGTAAAAATCATCAGGCAGAAGGTCTGACAAACCATTCATCTCAACACCCTGTGAAGATAATTCTCAGCCATCTAAGATGGATATTGAAGAGGTTCTGGCAGATAAACAGACTGGCAATAAAAATCTCTAGGGAAACACCGATTTCCTATCATTTCTAAAGAAAGAATGGATTGCAGAAAAAAATAGCTATGCAGGTGTGCCATCTTCGGTACACTATTTCAATCTTTCTGTTGCCCCTGAAAAGAAAAGATTCTGTTATTCCATAGCATGGGAAATCATAGGCCAGGGTAGGTTTGGTCAGGAAAGAGCTAAATAAAAACAAATTTTTGTATTTTAAAACCAGACATAAGAATCCATTAGCAATTTTCCTGTTGGCTGGAAATCTTCAAAATACATTTGAAAAAGGAAAGAACTGTGAATATAGAGGCTTACTGTGAGAAATCTCTGGGGCACTATTAATCATTGATATCTTCATTTAATAGCCATGATAAGTTTGACTGCAGCTGCACCATGTACCCGGAGAGGGGATATATTGAGCAGCATTAGGAGCTGTATGGATTGGAAATTGCCAGCTTGAGACCTATGGTTCCTTTTGTGTCCTGGAAAAAGGACCTCACAGTTACTTTGTCCTGGTCCATATTTTGAACACGGGACGGAGAATTAAGCTCTGCCATCTCCTGCCCATTTGCTGTGTTGGAAAGCAGCAGCTTCATAATGCAGTGTCTACTGCTCTCCTCTCTCTACTCACTCATCTGGACCCACCTCCCATATAGCTCATGCAGGGACTATGAAGGGGCTGTCTCTAAGCACAACTTTTAGCACAGAATCTGCCCTATTTCTAAATACAGAAGAAAACGAATCACATTTTTTTATCTGTCCGTGTGCAGTAGGGAGGTTTTGGTCAGTTTTCAGCCTCAGTTTAGATTTTAAAAGTTTGGAATTATTCAGCAAACCTGGAAAAAAATTAGGATGTTGTGGAGTTAACTCAGTCATCACTTTGACAACCAAGCAGTCCCTGCTCTGACAGCTTCCGATTTCTCCTATCCTGAATATTTTGTCTACTGCCTTTTCCTCAAAGAAGTCATTTCATTTCATCAGCCCAATATAAACACGACTCCTCCTCACTGGGTCAGAGGGAAGTATTTAACATGCTGGAACTCACCAGCACCAGTTACTTGTGTCTTGATGACTGAAATCTTGACAGAAGAGAGAAATGGAGGAATGTTTGGAGCCATTAAACATACGCTGGAGCACCCTGATAGCTACTATTACCAATTAACAAAACCCTGGCCAAGTATTGAGGCAACTTGTGATCTGATTCTCTAAATAGCCATGTGAGAAGGGCTGCACAGCTGACTGGCCTCAGTGAGTTTACTACCATTGCCCATGTGCATAAAATTCCCTATTTATTGAAGCGTTTGCAGGAATCCTAATCTTTGCCTGTGCTGTTTGTGTTTGATATGAAGAACAGTTCTGAGACTTTTCATCACTTGTCATATTTTTGTAAATTATCCTATGTGTTTTAAAGTTTTCATTATTCCAGTAGTTACCATGTTTACACATAGACACACCAGATAGGTCATGGTATTTGACTCTGGACTTCTTTTTTAATTAGTTTTGCTGACCAGGGACCCACTGTTGTTGAAACAGATGTTGCAGCCCAATAATAGCTCTCAGCTGCCAACAGCAAACTGTGGAACTCAGCCCTCGCCGTGCAGAACAAATGAGTGTAATAAGGGGCCAGTGAGCTCCAGACAACAGGGACTCTCCACGGCATGTGCCTTTACCAGCTCTATCTTAAGGCACATAACATTTTAAATGTACTTCTTTTCTCGTCTGAAATATAACAACTGAGAAACTATTTCTCAAAAATGCACATAATGAGATAGAATAAATGCATTCTTTTAATTCCTTTACCCTGAATACTTGTTTTATTTTTGCTATGAGTCACACACAGCAGGGATCAGACAGGCTCTTCCAGACTTGAAAAGAAGACCTGGTGAAGCTCAACCTGAGGACTCAAGCGGAGCTTGACTCCTGTTCAGAAAGGAACAGAAAGGAACTGTAGCACTTGCTCTCTAAGACAAGAATGAATTGACTTCCCTGTGAACACTCGTTGGGTCTTCATTTGAAGGACTGAGGTTCTGAGCCAAGTGTTGATCATTCTAAATCAACATCCTCTCCTGTATGATAAATCATTTATTAGAAGGATTGAAAGACATATATCTAATTGTTCTACCCGGGTATCACACTTTTCACCTTCACCCACGTAATAAAATATGTGAGATGCAGAGTATGTAAAACCAGATTTCATTTTTTTCTCTCTTGTGTATTAAATTATTACTGTCTAGTGTTTCTTTATAACCTCCCTACTTCATTTAGGCTATTCCTTTCACCTTAGAGAGGGTTATTATTAGCCCTTCTTATGCATAACTCATTTTATAACATTAACAAAAATATCACAGAGATCAGGCACAATGGTGATCTCTAGACATGTCTTTGTATCTGTTTGTCTTTCAGCAAGGGCATGAATATCTTTCTTAGGTTGAATGGAATATCCATTTACTAGCAAACACACTAATATTGTAGAAATAATGTGTTTGTGTAGAGATTTTTAATCCATGCGCAAAAGTAGGAGTATCAGCAGGCACAGCTATTTAACGACAGACTAAAGCAGTCTTGAAAAACAATGATGCATACACAGTGCTGGTGGAGAACAAATTAGATAACAGTTTGTGGTGTAATATGGTGTAAATTTTTTTGAAGAGCAAGAACTCATAATTCACATGGTAACAAAAGCACAGAGCCACAAAGGCTCATGTATAGCTACCACAAGGTTCAACTTAGGAAACTGTTCATTTTTTAGTATTTTAATACCACAAAAATGCCAACACGATACAAAGGATTCAGAAAACAAACAGTTAAGAGAAAGCCAGAAGGGCAGCTGAGGAATGGAGGAGTGTTGAGTTGACCCAGCACCAGTGGTGTGGGAGTGGGCGCATGATGGAGGCAAACAGAGCACTCATCTGAAATACGGGAGGCAGGATGACACTCTGCAAATAATTTGATTTGGCTAAGGTACATTTTCTATCCCATCAAGGGCTTCTCCAGTGGCATCAGTGAGATTTCCGAATTCATTCTGTCACTTCAGAGTGCATCTCACTTTGAATGCCACTGTGATTCATCACAAAAACACTCCAGGGATCTCAACATTATTATTTACAACTCTCAGAAGTGTTTAAAGCAAAAATAGATAAACACCAGGGTGAAGAAAGGTCACCCAACACAGATCGGGCTGCTGGAAAGAGAAATAAATCCACCCTCCCATCAGCCCATTCCATCTCAGCTCTCGTGCCCACACAACCACACCATGAATGGCTGCCTACAAATGGTTCGGGCAGACCAGGAGTCTACTCTGGCTCACCTGAAGACCACCCAACCTCTAGAGACAGCACGAGGGGAGCACCGAGCACAAGCAGCCAAAGGAACCGGGCATGAGGACACCTTTCCCTGCCAGTCTGTCCCAAGTGCTGAGCAGTGACAGGAACCGGTTCGTGGGAAATCAACTGAATGAGGAGACTGCTGTTTCCTCACATGCTCTGTAGTTGTAGCAAAATGGATATCCACCAGATCTACGAGATCCTGACTTTAACGGGCATTTGAGTGTACTGTAAAACGAAATGAAAAGGGAAGGATTTAGAACAAATACTGGCTGGGCAACCTTTCTCAAACACATATACGATATATAAATCTGTCCAGTAAAGCAAGTACCACATAGATTAAAAGGCTTGTTCAGTCCTGATCTGGATGAAGCACAGACCACGGAAGCCACAGCTTTTCCCCTCTTCCTGACAAACATGGTTTTTTCCTGCTCACGGTGATTGAGAATGCCACTCGAAATACCATTTCCCAACCTCACTGTTTTGATCGTATTACAGATCTCTCTCTTTGCCTCACCTCTGCCATGTCAAACATAAGCTAGCAGGCTTCATTTCACAGCCCATTCTTGACTCAGAGTCAGCATCAAGAGCTCAACTCTCCCCTAATCCACCTGTGTTGAATTTTTACATTTGTAAGCAGCCACATCTGTGTGATTCCTCACATTAGGAAGAGTTTGCTGTAAACATCCACAAAGTCAGCTGTTTTTCAGACCTTTCCTTAAAACTCATTTGCCATTATGCTCAGGAAAGAAACCAGTAAGACTTCTGATGGGCTGAGACCTCTGCTCGTCTGGATGATAGACACTGCCTCTGCTGGTACTCCCACTGCAGCGGCTTTCTCCAGTGGTCTCTCACTCTATTCTTGAGGCCAAAGTCTTGCTTTGGTCACAAAGACAACCAAGGGTGTTCCTGCTCCTCCCCAGACTTAAGCAGAAATGAGGTCAAGATTACTCAAATTATTTACTGTATCCATCTTGTAGTAACTTCCCAGGCAGTAGGTGCCTACAATTCCCTACAAGCTAGAATTCTTTCAGGTAGTCCTATTTGTAGTTCCCTAAACATAAGGCATTCCCTTAGGAGTACAATGGCATTTAAAGGACATTTTGAGACACTAACGTGGAACAATCCACACTCAAAACTGTAAAATGAAGCACTTTTTCACTGATGCAACAACTATCCCTATCCTTCTATGAAAAAGAGCAAACACCTTTTGTTTGGGAAGGACCCCATATACACACCCGAAGAGAAAAAAAAAAAACAAGTGAGAGGAGGAAAGAAGAGAGGAAGGAAGGATGAGGGTAAAAAAGACAAAGAAAAGCAGAAATGAAGGTATCTTGCATATATCTGAACTACAGGAAAGCATTTGCCTCGTGTTTTTAATGGAAAGAATAAGGATCACATTCCCAGAGACACATAAACGTCACTCCTAAGACACAAAGTATGATTCATTTTGCTGTCCTAAAATGAAAGGTATCATTTGGGCTCCCTGCCAGCAAATCAGACAAAATGTATTGCCGACACGTATATAGTGAAAGAGTTTTCTCCTGTGCTTTTTTTTCACTGTTGGTGGCCAGTGCTGGCTCCTGGAGTAACCTGGCAGGCTGGCTGCAGCCCCCGGCACGGGCGAGCACAGGCACATCAGCATCACACGCCAAGGACCAGAGTTGGGCCATCATGCAGAGGAGGAATTGTGAGCACGTTTAATGCTGTAATCTTAGTCCACTGATAGTTGTCCTACTGCTGGGGAAGTCTTGACACAGATACCAGGTTCTGCAGAGGCACGTCTGCAGGTTAAAAACTGGATATCAAATGGAACATAATGGAACAGTATGGGAATGGGAATCAGTGTAAAACACGAGGGCAATGCACACTTATTTCATCTTTTCTCTACTTCACAGAGCTGTCGCAGCTTTTAAATATATGTAATTTGTTTCTGCATATGTGTTCTTTTACATGCAGTAGGTGCTCTTTAAATGCATGCATGAGCAGTTAACTTGCAGAATTCATGCGTCTTTTTGTGTCTTATTAAAAGTGGTTTGGAAATGAACTAAGCTTTCCTGCTTTAAGTGTAAGACAGTGACTAACTGAAGGCAATTATGAAGAATTCTACTTTATTGGCGAACTATTCCCCTAATGTCTTCCTTGAGGTTTATGTTTTTCAGAGAGATTTTTCTGTCTTCTCCTGGAGCATCTGGAGGAGGTCAGCCCTGGAGCCAGATTTCAGCCTGGAGAGCAGCACAAGCCTCTTCCAGGAAGTCAGTTCCTCCGTCCCTCAGAGAATTGTCCAGACTTTACGGTTTTGTCTACATTCTTCTCTGCTACAGCTAGGTGTGCAGTCAGGCATTTTTATCATGCTTCCCTGGCACTGTACTACAGCACTTTTGCGTTTTTATATTTTGAAATCCATCTCATTTCGCTGGTGCTGTTCCATTTCCAGTTGCTGGCATCCATGAGCACATGTGATACAACCCAGGAGATATTTTCAAGGACACTTAGTTTTCTTCCCCAGACTGCAGTCTCCCAATTGTAAAACCTTCCTTTTCCCTTCTGGCTCTGCAGTGCTTTCTTAATACAGAGAGAAAACAGTGATACAAAAGCATCTTTTTATTCCAGCATTTTCTCTGCACTGCATGCCATGGCAGGCCAGCTCAGAAGCCCAAACATTGAGTTTTTCCAGCAGAAGCGAGCTCTGTGATCACTCTAAACTCCAGAAAGAGGGACTGAGCAGGAGGCAATGCACCATTTCAACTGGAACTGAAATCCTTCAATTAGTTTAGAGGGGCATTTTCTCAAGGTTTTTTTGGGAACGTTATCTTGTAGGCACAGTAACTAGGAAGTGAAAAGGATCATCAAGAAAATTCTTGGGGCTTTTTTTTTTTTTCCAGTGCCCATCAAGGAAATGTTTCCCTTATAAATCAACTCACTTTTTCTTATTAAAAGTGATATGGTCTATGGAACGTGCAGGCCTGGGGCAATACAAAGTTATGTGAAAGCTGATATTAGAAAGTGAGGGAAAAGACAGAATTAAAAGCAAGATGAGGAAAGTAGATAGGACACCAACTGCTTATGTAGTGTGCCCAGTGGAAGCCAATAGGAATTTCAACATGCATTTAAGCTACTTTTATGGGATTTTAGAATGACATTAAACAAGTCATGTTTTGTTTTGGGGGGTGCACAATGAACTCATCGCCTCCATCTTCCTCTATTCATACCAGCAGAACTATTCATAATTAAATGCTAAACAAAAGAGTTGGTCTGACATTAGTTCTTGAAGAAATGACTTGCAGTTTTCCCTTCTGAAAATAAAAGTGTAGTGCCCACGTTCATAGGTTGTTCCTGTCGCGCAGAGACAACACAGCAAATGTGCTTCCCACAGATCTTCCACAAGAGCCTGCCCAGCAGCTCCACAGTCATCACCTTGTGTTGTGATGTCCATGCAGAGAGCCACGCTTGGGTACCTACTGTCTTTCAGAAGCATACCATGTGGAGAATCGTAGAATGGTTTGGTTTGGAAGGAACCTTCAAAGATCATCTAACACAACTCCTCTGCAATGAGCTGGGACATCTTCAACTAGATCAGGTTGCTCAGAGCTGCGCCCAGCCTGGCCTTGGGAAAGGGCTTAGAATAAAACGTGACAAACGGGTGCAAACCTCACCCCAGAGAAGGTTTCGGTGCCGGTGGCACATGGCTGCTCCGGTGCGCGGCCGCCGGCGGCCCAGGGCTGCCCTCTGAAGGCCGAACTGAAATCCGCAGCGCTGGATGAAAAAGTGTTCCTCAGCCTCCCGAGCAAATCATTCGGAGGGAACGCCGAAGTTTTGCTGCGGGGAAACACTGGGAAAGCAAAATACAGAGAGCTGCATTTGCAGAAGTTATCAAGCAAAAAAAAAACCAAAAGCCTGAAGGGGGATGTGTGCGGGGCAGATGTTCCCCGCCCTCACATTAACAACATTAACAAAAACCTCGCAGTCCCAAAGACAACCGAAATATTGAAAATTGTTCGAAGCATACTTTAAAAAAGTATGATCGCAGGAATTGGGAAAATAAGGACTACTTTAAAGTAAATGTCGGCACTGACTATATTAATAAGTTGTGCCACTTCGCTTTTTGTCTGCTTGAGTTTAAGAGCAAGTTGACACTTTATACAACAAATATGACCTGTATTGCTCTGACACGGTCCCATGTATGACTGCATGAAGAGAACCATGAAGTGTCCATCCTACAGCAGATACAGGCCTCTTGTCCCTATCTATCTGAACCTATCTATAGCAAGATTTTGTATAGACCTATCATGTTTATTCTTTCTGCTCATTCACACTTTTCCTCATTCACATTTCTCCTCATTCATGTTTGTAAAAATAAAGCATTTCAGAAACAGACAGTTTGTCCACTGAGGTGAGGGAAAACAAAACCACGTACATTTCAGTAGGTATCACACAGATTTATTCCCAGCCCACATTGCTGGGTAGCTATTCTACACTATTAGAAACGTGATTGAAACCATTAGCTCGATTTTAATGAACTCCATGTGCCATTTCAGTTTCTTCTGTTGGAAAAAAATGTCTATCATATAATTCTAAACACACATAATTGAGATAAATCCAAATTTGGGTTATTTCTCAAATGTTTGGTTTAAGAGAATCCTTTTTAAAAATACATTTGTGAAAAATAAACACAACTACATATACGTGATTGGTTCTGCTTATTGCTTCCACTAGGCATTAGGAAATGTGTGTGCATGTGTGTTCATTTATACAATGATGCTCACAGCTACAGTGAATTATGGCACGTTATAGCTGCGAGCGCACTCTGAACCCGACTGCTTTCTCAGCCTAATTTCCTAAGGAAATGAGTCTTATACCAACATGAGATTCTCCAGTAACTTCTGAATCCTTTGGCCCATTTCAGCTAAATTTGACAACGGTGGTGGAGATCTCAACGATAGCAAAGCTCCCACCGGCGTGGGAAAACAGGTGGCAGGCTAAAAGGAAATCCCATTAATGCCCACACCCTGGGCAAGCTGCAGCATGACCTTGCTCCTTACTAGACTTCAGAGAATCCATGAGGGAGACTGAGGCCAGGTTAGGCACTCTATTAGAAAACTTGATTTGAGATTTGTGAACTACCTGCTTTTGTTTAAAGATAAACGGTCAAATGCCTCCTTCACTGATATGCTCTGTAACAAAGTCATTTCTTCCTCCATTAATCTATCTGCCAAAATAAGGTTTCTACAGTTTATTTGTACCTCTTTTGCACAGTATGTAGGATTAAACTAATGCTCCTGTTTCTGCACTATGAAGATGAAACTGAGGCACAGAGAGGTTAAATGGGTCCCCCTGAAGCTTCTAGTGGCAGACACAAAAACTGGATCACAAGCCAGCAATATCTTTATTCTGCTTAGTACAAGGATTTCAGCACAAATGCTGTTTTCTGGACCTCCTAGGGGTGGGGGAGTGAGAGGGTTGGGGGGGAATAAGAAAAAGAAATAAGAGCTTTAGAAAAGCCTCCAAGGTTTCTGGTTTACAAATATCTCTTATGAGCATTTGCCCTTGTGGATGCCATTTTACTTCCTCTGCAGTCTCATCACCTCTGTTAGCAACCCACAAAATAGAACTGTTTGAAATAGGTTTTATCTCTAGTTTCAGATGAAGGGTCTCGTTAGTCACTAGCCTATACTACAGGTAAGCTAAAACCTCTTGTTTTCACCCTAAAAAACACCAGCAGGTATGTACAAGAGCCTATGATGCTCTCTGGGGCTGACGGGTCCTTCTCCACCTGGATCCCAAAGCAGGAAAGACTTGTTCAGAGGAACAATATTGCAGCTGGCATGTAGGAAACACAAAATAGTATCCTGCACGTTCTCTGCCAACCATTATTTTGTGCACTGGTATGGGGTACTAACATTCCTGTCCCCAAAATTGTGTCATAAATAACAGAATTTAACTCAGTTACAAGGCACAGACTCTATAAGATTACATGAAGCCTAGTGGAAGTTAAAGGCAAGACTCTTTTTGATGGAGTATGGATCTTGATCTGAATGCCTAAATGCAGCAAGCTTGAATTTCTCTTAGTTTTCAGTGGGATATTATTTTTCCCGTCCTTCATTACAGAGAAGAGTAACTATTTGCAAAACAAAACTGTCTACAGATAGCAGAGTCTTTACTAACAGGAGAATGGGGATAAATACCTCTAACTCTCTTAGTGGTCTACAGGTATCATCTGTACTGTGTGAGAGTAAAGATGAGTTCAGCTCAGCATGTACAGCTTCTCCCTTAGTTGAGGTACATCATTAAGAAAGCAACACCCTCTGACCAAAACTATGCGCTTGTCAGCTGAGCATCTTGAATTTAAAGAACGTCGAAAAATATTTAACCAGCAGAAAAGGTTCTGGCAGAAAACTCTTATAATTCAGTATTTAACCTATTTTTGTAATTACTAGGGCATGAATTACAGTAATTCCAACTGAGATGGGGCCCATATGCCAGGCACTATACAAACACCTAAGAAGAAACTGCAGCTGTTCTGCGTAACTTACATCCTGATCCTGCAAATGTTTAGGAATGTGTTTAACTTTACTACTGTCAGTATTAATGGAGCTGCTCAGAGAACTAAAGGTAAAGAGATGAGACCAATGAGAACCAGAGATTTCGAGACTGAAGTGTTTAGGTGTCTAATTCCCACTGGTCTCAAGATGTTAACTTGGATCTGGCCTTATACGACTTACTGACATTCACACAGCAAATCTTAAACAGATCCAAAGCAAGTGCACACGTTTACATGATTTGCCCCTCATAGCAGTGCAAAGCTATTTCCAAATGCCCTTTTTTAATGTCTCCTCGTTAAGTTATGTGGGTATTTTTTTTAACTGAACTGCCCAAACTGTCTTAATATTCAAGTGCTCTGCTTTTCATCTTCTCAGGGCAGGGTGCAGTAACATCCCCAGCACCACTTGCTCAGCCCTCTGTGTCCTGAGAGCTGCCGGTTACCCAGAGCGAATACCCTGGTAGCAACGGGGCAGCCAGACAGGGGGAGAGGCTCTCCCTTGCTACAACCACTGCCTGTACCCTAAATAGCAGTATTTTTTAGATTGCTGTGGATTAACAGAGTGGAGAAGTTTCTTTCTCCTCTCCTCTTCCCATTGCCCCCTCTCCCTTCTGGTGAGATGGCAGGCTAAAGTCCCCCTCCCCACCATCTTCCCCCCCTGTTTGCTCCCTCCTCTCACTTTTTTTTAAAATACAGTTTTCTTTCAAGACCTCTACAGTTACAGCGTTTCGGCCATCAAAGTCCCCTCCCAGCCATTTTCATTTACCTTGTGACTCTGACCCTTTGTAAGGCTGAGGATTTTCAGAGTAAACTGATCCTCGAGGTCCCCAAGGATGTTATTCTCATTTATTCACTCAGCCCTTTGAATGGAGCAGCCTAGGGTTGGCAGCGGTTCAGCAGCCTCACATACAGAGAGCATACAATCCTTTTTCTTTCAGAGGCCTTTCAAAATAAGGCCCAAGGCTTGCCAAGGAGCTTGAAAGGCTGTCAGTCACGCAGCAAGTTACGTTTCACTCCCGGCTGCCACCGAAAGCAATGAGCAGAAGAGGGGTGAGACCAAGGAGCAGGCAGTAATCACAAAGGACGATCTCCTGGGGTTCATGCCACACTCTGAGGATGCCCATGTCTATGGCTACCCCTACCCCCCAAGCCTGACAAGGACCCTGAGCCCCAGGATGAAGGGCAGAGTGTGGCTCCTGTAATGGACACCCCTTTTCTTCAGGTGCGTGTCGGGCTGAGGGGGCACCTCTAGTGCCATCTGCGTGTCCACCAACAGTCATTACCTCCAACAGCTGGCCTTCCTTTGTGGGAGGGAAAAGGGCCCTCCTTTGCATTTTCATTGCAAAATGTTTGGGAACAGTCCCCTGGGACTGATAAGACAGAGGCACGTCTGTGAGTGTCCCAGAGGGAGGGAAGGCTGTAGGAAAAGGCTGATGGTTATGTACCATGGTACCTGCCAACTTGTGTGTCACAAAAGGCTAAAATTACCAGCCAGCCAATTATCTGATTAAAGAGAGCCTTTCATTTCAGATTAAAAAACAAGAAAAAAAAAAAAAAAAAAAAAGAGAAAGAAAAAGAAAAAGAAAATCCCGGCTGAAAGCAATAGCTCTACTAGGTTACCAAACTGACTAGACATTGCGTTCACTTTTTACTTTCGGCAGTGATAAACAGCAAGGTTAAAAAACATCAAGAAACGTGGGGAGAATAAACATTTTGCATCAAACATTTTTCTACATTTCTTTCCTCTATCACAACATGATCTCGTTTATCTTCCTTTTCACAAAAAGGCCATATTTTTAAAATAAAGAACGACTGCCCATTTTACATATTTCCATTTTTGTTCAACTGATTAAATAAGGAACCTTCTCCAGTAAAGCTATTCAGGTTTCATTAGTTTACAGTTGCCTTGGAATCCCTTTGAATTACAGCGAGCATAAATTATCATTCTGTCAGCCAACATCAGAAATACCTCTTTAAGGCTCCTGGACTCAACAACGGCTGCTAAGGTTTGGGAATAAATGTACGATGTGCCGGGGCTTCACCAGCTGGTTAATGACCTGTCGCAGTAGTTATAGGGCCCAAGACGAAGCTGAGGAAGATTAACTAATCTGGGCAGTCACTGGTGTGCTGGCTCCAAGCGCCGAGCAGCGTGGAGTGCGTGATTGTAAACTTTATTGTCTGACCTCTGCTGAATTAAGAGCTGGGGTTTTGGGGGGTTTTAATGTTTTATTAATAACGTTTCCAGTGTTTATCCTTTCCTGTTTGAGTAACCAAAAAGGTAATTTCCAAACACAGGAGTCAGCAAAGCTACACTTCTTTCAAAGAAACACCATGTTCGCTACACACAAGTCAAACAAACATGGTTCAAGCTGCAAATTATTCCTGCATTACAGCAGACAAAACTAGGGCCAAATGTAGTTCTTCATTCACGTCATTCACATGGTCCATCCTTCAACTGCTAATCACCCAGCTACAGGTGAAATCCTCCACAGAGCGATACCTCTGCAAGCCACTAGCTCCAAAACCCCTCAAAATTCGATAAAATCTGAAACTTTTCTGGTCTCACCCATTTCCATTGTGTTTGATTTCCTATTCAGGCAATGTGAGAGAGTAACAGGAAGGGAGAGTGTTCACACAAGATTGGCATGGCTAAGGAAAAAAAATAAGTATGTTATTGTAGTTATAGTGCAGCTAAAATGAACCTCCTTTTAACACATCTTAAATCTTTTCACTTTTATGCAACTGTTTACTCTGCTACCCAACCAGGGACGTACAGACAGTATCTTTTAAGTATGAAATATTTTTATAATGAAACACTCATCTTCTGGATTTCTTCATATGCAGGGAAAAAGTATGTCTGATGTTAAACGTATTTTCCTAGTTGGTTTCTACTTTGGACAGAGGAAGAGAATTGTCAGAAAATATGTTACCTTTTTGGCATTTTCCAAATTGCTACAAAGCAATTCAGCCAGAGTGAATGAGATCAGGAAATCCTACTTCTTGTCTCTCTCATGGTACTGACCAGTACCAGCTTGGATGGGCAACTGTGGGGTGGCCCAACTAGTGGAGAAATTTCCTCCAGTTCCTGGAGTCTGACTGCATAGATGAAACTACAAAGTATTTATAAACCTTGCAAAGCTCTTCCATTGAAATTTTCTATTTTAACTGCATGTTCCAGTTAACTCTAGAAATTTTGTTTCTTTTTTTGGAGCCTTCTAAACTGCTTATCTTATGTTCAAGAATTTTACAACGTCCACGAAATACTGAAGTAACTACATTCACAGTGGAGTGCCTCTAAGTCATGTTCAGCTGCCTCCTCATGTTGGAAAGACGAGACTCGGTTTTTAAACTCTATGGTGCCTGCACTGCCACTGGCAGACACGTGCTCTGTCCTTCCTCCCTAGGGCCCTATTTAATCTTAATGTTTTCTGCAGCCCATGAGGCTTATACAATGGCTTGTGCAAACTGTGAGGAGACACACCCACTGGCATGTGTGTCATGGCCAATGACTGGACCCCTGTCCTGACACATGGAGGACCTGGATTTAAATCCATTCTCCAGAATCCAAGATTCTACTTGTCTTCACCATTATGTTCTCTTGTGAAAGGGTTACCCATCTGCTGTATCTCCATGCTTCTGTGAGGAAGGAGGTGTTCTGGCATTAGTTACACAAGAAGGTTCCTCACCATGCAAACTGAGTGGAGAAATGCATTTAGTTCCCAAAAGTCTCTGCTTGACATTTCCTGCTTGTTAGCCTAAGTGGTTTTCCACTCCAAATGCAGATCTTGCTGAGGTTTATTCTTTACTGCCTTATTTTGCTTCTGTGCTAGTTGCTGAGCTGAGCCTCAAAGTGGACTTTGTTGAACTGGCTCTTGCCAAGGTGCTTGAATGCTGCTGTGAAGGACAACAACGGGAACTTGCCAGAAAACTGTCCTGCAGCCCAGTAAGTCTGAAAATGACTCTACTACTATCAGCAGGTATTCTAATATCATTAACTAGAGAAAACTTAAGAAATTGCAGGATTTTTTTTCCTTATCTCATCTAGGATGAGTAATCAGGGTCAGAAGTGCTCGTATGGATGCAACTAGTGCATCTCATCTCTTCTAACCTGGAAATGGGTGCACCATCCATCTCATTTTCACAGGTCTCTCTGTGTTTAGAAATGACTGTCAGGGAGATGTCGTTCCATATTAGTTTGCCTCAAAGCATAAGGTTGTCTTGCTATTGCGTAGACACAGACTTGTTCCTCAAGTCCCTAAACCAGAGTTTAGTGGGAATGACCCTGTTGTGCAGTGAGAAGAGTGAGTTGCAGGGGTTTAGGAGCTTGGTCATTTAATGGGAAGGACAAGAGCCGTTTGCATGATGGAGAAAAAGAGCAAAGGAGGGATAATGTGAGAGAATCACAGCCACACTGGGGAGAGGTGAAACATGTAGTTGGCTGCTGCTGGGAAAAAAAAAAGAAACTCCAGAGGAGTGGGAAAGAGTGTTTGAGCCCTTGGGAGGGAAACCAGAGGGAGCTCGGGGAGTGAAAAGAGCTTCATGCAACAGAGATGGGCAGTGGGAGTGAAGAGTTAAATAGTCTGACACTCAGAGATGTGCTACGGGCAGGGAACAGCTTTAGGTTAGATTAAAAGAAAGGAGGGGGATAAAAGCAGGGCAGTAGGCAGCACCACCACACCCCTCCCCTTTCTAGCCCTCACACACGTACCTAGAGAAAGGCAGGGTGATGGCACTTGGGGACTTGGAAAGAGTTACTCACAAGCAGAAAATGGGGCTGAGACAGCGAAAAAACCCTCGCCTATCCCTGTCATGCCTGCATTAAGCCCTGCTCCTCCTCTGCCTCATCTTCTTTTTTTTTTTTTTTTTGCTGTGTGCTCTTTTAAAAATTACTTGCAGAGTCCTGTCTGAAGCTCACCAGCCACAAGGAACTGAGACAGCCAGCCATAGAGATGTTATAAAATCCCCTCAGTGCCAATTTATTAATGCTAATGAGACTTGTGTATACTCAGAGTAGATATATTGCAACAAGGGAGGCCTTCATGCATCCAGAATCAGTCCTCATGGCTCTGCTGAGATGTAATCTACCAGTAAAAGCACTGCTTGAACAAATGCTTTTATTGTAGGGCAGGTCCCCTCCCGTACAGCAGCCCAAAAAGCAATGCTTTCCATCCAGACACCCATGGGCAGACCTGGGAAATCATTTGCTACTTGGCAGTATTTAGAGGCATTGTTTTTTAAAACAAAACCTAGCCTCACTTCTGATGCAATACAGCTGAAGTGTGACATGCATCTCTCGTGCTGGTGAGGCACAGTGTGTGCCAATGGGGTAGTGAGGGGTGTTAGGCACAGGAGGGGGGTCTGGCAGCAGGGCAAATGTTCAGGGCATTGCTGTGGGTCGTTTCACAGCCCAGTGAGGCCTCTGGACCAGCTCAAGATCAGGAGAAAGAGGTGGTGGTGGTGAGCTGTGCACATCCCAGCCTTCTCATGGCTGTGCAGGTGAATAAAGAGTTGGCTCTGGCCCAAAGTGACTCCCTGGGAGGTTTGCTTTACTAATGAAAATTACTTTAAACTTCCTCACTGATAGTGCCTCCCCTTCCCCACCTCATTTGAGAACCACGAGCTAGCAGCAAAAGCAAAATTGAAGTTCACTGAGAGGAAAAAATAAAATGCCCTGGGAGAGGCCAGGCAGTTTATAAGAGTGAGAGAGTCTCATACATGGGAGCATATTGTTCATTTTTCCAAGACTGCATGAAAAAGAGAAGGGCTTTACTAAAAGACGATCCATTATAGTAAAACATTCTGTCCAACAACCCAGATCCTCTGGTTATTTCTTTTATTGATTCTCTGAGCTGAGCAGATGTTGTACGTCCACTCCAGAGATGGACATCCACTCTAAAGATGGACATCCATGCTCGCAAACTGGGATGAAGGATCAGGGCCTCTCTCCTTAGCATTTCTCAGGTCTTCCCATATGCACTGAAGCTTTTGCAGTTTCACTCCACACACTTTGATGTTTTTTCATAGATTCCTTGAGTTTAAGGCTAAAAGGGGTCATTAGATATCTACTTGACTTCTTAGCTAAAAATGGCCTCAAAATTTTACTACCTACCCCTGACTTGAACTCAGTAACCTATGACTATAATACATCTCCCAGAAAGCAACCCAGGCTTAAGGCAAAACTGGTGAGATGGCAAACTCTTCTTTCCCCTTAATAGCTTGTTTCAGCAGTCGATTTCCACCTCCCTGGAAAATCCCCTCCTGTTTCTACGTTGGATTAATTTGGCTACAGCCTCTCCCCATCAAGATGCCCCAGAGCGCCCCAAGGCTCAACCCCACACATCTGCAGGCAGCCAGTACTGTCTGAAGGACTGGAGGGGCCCAGGCAGAGCTGAAGCAGCAACAAGCTGACCCGTGCTCCTGCCAGCCATGCCCCTATTACTGTGACATTTGCCTGCAAAGCACAGGCCTTTCAAGGCATATGGCTTGTGAAACCACTTGTAAGTTCATGTGGAGACTTACCTCAATGAAATGCAGTGCATTTTGTACAACTTCAAGAAATAGATATCCTAACAATCACTGTCCACTTGTTCTCAGCCCTGTGTATACTTGGATGAGTAAAAACACACAGGCAAGGTGAGGTTTGTACATAGAAATATGTGTTTTCTTAGTTGGAAATGGCTGACAAACCATTGGTCTGAAATAGAAGTAGCAAGCTTTAAAATTAAATACAAGTTGAGAACAATTATCCTGAGCGCAGCAGGAGTTCAAAAGTCCTGATACATGTGGGCAGGGCACTTTTCCATATGATTTTCTTTCACATATGGGAAAAATATGGAGCAAAGTATAATTTTGTTACTATAGCCCTCCCCAGTAGCCTGCAAAGCCAGAGGCCAGGAAAGCCTCTGCTTTCAGCGCAGCCCTACAGCCAGCTGTGCAGCTGGGAGTTGTCATAATGTCAAACAAAACATAACCACATGCCTTTCAAACGCATTCCAGGGGGACCCTCAGCTCTCAATGGCACAGCCACATCCAAACAGGGTGGTTTGCAGGGAAAATAGCTGACGGGCTTCGACTAGGGCACAATGCTGCAGAGCTGATATGCCATACTGCTACGGGCATCTATCACGTAACATACTAGTATAGGGTTAGAGTTAATATGTTCCTTCACTCTGTGTTTATTCTAGAGCAGCCTCAGGACTGCAACCAAAGCAGGGGAGATGGCAGAAGATGGGAGGGCTTGGAGGGCTCGATAGGCAGAAGGGTGTAGGGTTCACTGTGGGAAAAGTCAGACTTTCACTGCTGTCTTAGAAAATTTTGCCCACAAAAGCCAATGTTGCGAAAACATCTGCCTGCAAGGAACTTGACACATGCAAAAATGCCCACGGAACTCAGTGATTTTCTAGTCATAAATACGTTTAAGACTGGATACCACGATAATCAGTACCATGGGAAGGAGATTGAGCATAATGATTAATCTTATGGATCGTTTTTAAAGTGTTTTCATAAAACAAGGCAAAATAAATACCAATAATCAGACAGTCACACCAAGAACATTTTAAAAGCACTTCTTTTTAGTCGATATTCAGTAGGAAAAGTTAAAGACACCATCAGCATATCTGCTTTCCCAGTGAAATCAGAACTGAGGAGCTTTAATTCTCTGAGATTTTTATTTGTTAGGGGGTTTTATTTATATTTTACCAAACTCCTCCAGCTGCCACAATTCATTACATGCTTAGCAGAAATTCAAGTGTAATTGAAGACCCAGCCAAATTTCTGTCTGCTGGTCTCACTGTCAGTATGTCGTGTTTCACTTAATTTTTATCTGATGCAACTGGTGGAACAGGCAAAGGAAATCTCTAGCACAGAAGTTCTCTGCTGGGAAGTATCAAATTGGGTTTTGTTGTTGTTTTGTTTTTTTTTTTCAGAAGACACTAACACAAACTGTAGATAAATAAAAAAAGAAATATTGTCATGTTAATTTATCCATAACAGAATCCAACTAATTTTCTGCCTGGATGGATGTTTTTGGGGTTTTTTTGCATGCAGCAGACCAAGGATTTTTCTACACCAAAACCTGACTTCTGAAGTTATCTTAACCTGCTGTGTCTGAAGCTGTAGAGAGAGCTTTTTGTCCAAGATACCTTGTATTGCTGCAGCACAAAACACAGCTGAAAATGGCAACTGATCCTCTGTGAGCTCTTAGACAGCAGAGATAAAGTGATTCCACAAGCCACGGAACAATTTCAGACAACAACAATAACAAGCAACCCTGTCTTTTGTTTTTCTTCATTGTTTTGCACTCTTTTAACCCAGCTCACAGAAAAAAATCTAAACTCCAGTATGGCTCCACAAGAGTTGCATTAGCAGACCAAGGTAGGACTGATATGGTGAGGTCTATCATAACCTCTGATGATAGACTCCAAAAGATAATCTTCAAACTTAGCTTTCCTGCCAGAGAAGCTGCCTGCAAAATTCCCACCTTGTCAACACTTTTCTCCTGTGCGTTAATACTAGAAACAGGACTGGACTCTACGCTCCACTTTCCTTGATTCTCAGGGAAACTAAGGTCTGAACTTAGAATTTGTTCCCTTGACTGTATCAAAGCCACTGAACAACACCCACATGGGAAGTTTGGATATTGTTCAAGACTTTGTGCCTGAGGCTCCTTTCCCCAAAAAATGGTGCTAAGTAATTTTGCACAAATCTCCTTTTTCTCTAATCCATTCCAGCAAAACACACTTTAACAGTGAAAATTAATGTTTTATAATGACACATTGATTAAAGAGTTATTCCTATAAGTAAATCAATGAATATAATCGACATTATTTTAGTTTACAAGGGATGTGTGCATTCTCATACCATTGAAAGAATCCGTTATTCTCCTAAAAAATAAGAATACAGTTCTTTGATTCTAGCTGTACGTCTTATTACTAAGGTTTTTTCTACCTTTGAGAAGGTGGAATCAGTCTTCATAAAGCTGTGCCCTTAAATGTTCCCTACTTTACAATTCAAAGACATGCAATGACTCCTGTTGTGCCATTTCAGTGTAAAGCTGCCAAGATGCTGTTGTGTCCCAGCCCCTATTGCACCTCTGTCAGGGGGTGGTACCTTGAAATTACCAGGTGCTAGAGAGGTGCCAATCAATCTGGTCTCTACTTAACAGTACCTTAATCCCTGATCAATGTTTAGCTTCTAAAGTCAGTAAGAATAGCTTATTCCAGCCATGACATTAAACCAGATGTGATTATGACTTGCTAAGATGTATGACATGCAAAGTTTTAGCACAGTGTTTTAAGGGGCTTTTAACAGAAGGAAGGTAGAAGCCAGGAACATACTATAAAGTACACAATAAATAAGTGAATCATTCTCAGGTAGGAGGAGGGAAATAAACAGCCCAGTCCCCTGCAAATAAACTCCTCAGCAAAAAAGGCTGTTTCATTCCTCTTTATGTGGAGAGGGGGTATGAAAGCTTCAGGTTGTTCCACTGTAAATAACAATAGCAGGAAAGATGTGGCTAAAATATTCCCAACTCCATAAACTGCCTGAAAAACTGAAGTGACTAAACAGGATCATCACTGTCAAACACAGCCCCAGTCAAGCACGAACATAGCTGGCACTAGCTCTTCAGGCACACACACGCGTGCACGCACACACACTTGCACACATGTACATGCGTGCACGCTCTCCCATCATCTTCCTTGGGAAAGAAAAAGCCAGTCTCCCAGTTGGGGCTGCTAAACAGTGGCTGGTGCTCAGGGCTGCCAGGAGCCTGGGGGGAGCCTATGCCAAACCTAATAAAGAAATTGCCAGGCTGTGGCAAGGTGCTTCACCTGGTAAGCAGTAGCCAAAGTCCATCTGACAAGTGGCATCCAGTGCAGAGAGTACCTGAGATGCAGGGTTTGCTGCAAGCTCCTGCTATTGTACATAACGGAGGTGATTATTGATACAAGCTTCCAACAGAAGGGGCAGTGCATACAGTGGAATCAAAATCTGAATTAAGTAATCTCTTAGATCTATCATTCCCCCATGGTTACAAGTCAGAACAAGGTAGAACAACACATGAAACCAAATGTTTGACCTCATGAGGTGTTGAACTCCTTAGGTGTTTTCAGCCCGGTCCCTCCTGCACCCTCTGGGTACAATCCTTGTCTTTCCTTCTAAGTTGCCGTGCTGGTCTTGATTCTCAGGGGTCTGCCAGGCTCCACCTCAGAGCCAGCTTGAGCTCTGTGGTGATGCACTCATTTTTAGTATAACTAAATATTGGTAATTTACTTTGGAAAGGAAAAACCCTTGGAATAAAATATGTAACACCAGCGCTAAACATGAAATACTGGTAATATAGTGACACTTACCTTAGATAACCAGCCAAAGGACTGACAGAAAGCTGTGCCACTTGGTAGAAGAGGTCTCCTGGTATTCAACAGAGCTGAGTGAATAACTAAAGTTTCGTTTGTCTGAAGTCCTAAATAAAACACTGCCAAAAATGGGAGGAGAGTGAGAAAGGCAATATTTTGCTTCAAATGAAACTAATTTTGGGGAGGTTCTTGCTAGACTAAAAATATTTCCATTCCATTTAAGGCCTTTTGAACAGAAACAGAGAAAATGAAATAAAGGGCAATATTTTGGCACCCTGCATTAAGTGTATTATTTTTTTATTCAATAGCATAGAGATCAAGGCAGCAGCTTCCAAACTAGAGTGTATTAGGAAAGCTTACACGTGAGATTGGAAGCCCTCTGAAATAGGGTGCCAAGGGAAAAAGGTGGGAGCTCTTGTCTCCAGGGCACTCACTGCGACATTCTCAGGTTTGATTCCTACCCTCCCCTGAGGGAACACAAACCAACATCTCCCACCCCACCTGCCCGCGTGTATAGGCAGGGGGTGATGGAGATCCCCATAGCTAAGGGAAACTGCCCTAAAAATCACTGCCTCTCCAACTGTCAGTACCATGAAGCTGGATACCAAAGGACTTCTTTGAATAAAACTGTTTAGCAAACTCAGATTAATACTGATAGAGTGACTGAAACACCTTTTTCTGATAAAAAGTTTATTGCTAATAAAAGCAGTCCCTGCCCAGGACGGCAGCAGCTTTAAAGGTCTTGTAAGATGTTCTCTTCAGGAAGGTACCACCAAGTACAAAGTAGAAATGTGACATGGCAAAATGGTTTAAAAAGCCAATATCAAGGGGGAAAAGTTATTTTGGTGGTTGTTTCCAGGCATAAGCTATCAAGACTGTGTACATAACAACTAGAAGCTGATATGGCAGTAAAGAGATTTAAAGTTGTCTCTTGGTTTGGTCTCTCTGGGAGAGTTATTAAGAGCATGAGCCAGAGGGATTGTTGCTTTTGCTGTGTAGAGATCAGTCAACTAGGCAGTAAATACAGGCAAAGAGCTCGTTTTATATTGGCAGCAAATGAAATGGTGGCTCCATTTTGATTATATGAATGTAAAAAGTCTTTAGTATGGCACATTTGATTTGTAAATGTAGTGAATGAAAAACCAAAACAACCTCAATATTAAAATTAAGCAAGTTATTTTATGTGGACAGGAGTTAAATTCAGTGTGGAAATACTTCACATAGTATAGCAGAATATAAAAGAAGCTTTTTACAGCAACATACCTTTCATATGTATACACACGTATACATACCCTCAAATACACATGAAGATATATACGTGTATATATATGTGTGACAGAATAAATACATAAAAACGGAGCCAACATTGAATTCTTACTGAGCCCTAAAATGCACTTTAGTACAAATATAATTGCATCTACACTGGACAGCTTTGAACACAAAATCAACTTTCTAACATGGATCTCTGTTCTTGCCAATTAAAATGGGAAATCTTCTTTTGAAGAGTATCCATTTACATCCTGAGTTGCTAAGCTACAGAACAGAAGGGTACTGTTATGCACGTTTTGTTTTCAGAGGCCACATCTCTGCATTTGAGGACATCAGCACTCATTGGTTTAGTTGTTGCATTTGAGAGCAAGTGTTTTACCACAGCCTTTTAAGTTCAGGCCCAGCAGCGGGAATTCTGGTATTAAAAAAAAAAAAAAAAAAATCCATAATCTATAATGTATATTGACTATTACATCATTTTGTCCTTCCGAAATGCAAAGGTAGAAAACTGCAAGTGTCTTTTGCCGTGTTGGTTTTTTTTTCCTACACAGACTCGCAAAGTGTTCTTTCAGACTAGTCACACTTCTTTCATCTACCCAGAGCACCTCTGCAACAGTTCCCTCCTACAGAACAGTCGACCCAGTGGACTGCAATCATCCTGCTATCTCTTCTGAAGGGGAGCAGAAACACACACCTACCCTCCCAGCATCTCTGCTAGCCAGCCCCATAGGAGAAAAACGTGAGATACCCATGGTTTTAACAGTAACACATTAATATCCCTCAGCTACAGCGCCCCGCCACCCCGAATGGTTATGCAACCAGCCCCATAGCTTTTAATGTGCATGTTATTCAGAGCTACAACAATCTATAGCGCCCTTCCAGGTTTCACCTATAACCTGCTGGAGATATTTCTACCTAGATGAGGACTAGGAGATCTTGTTTTAACTCAGTAGCAACTCCATCCAGAAGGTGTAGCAACATAGTAGGGTGTGATTCCTCTCATCTTTGCTGCTTGCAAGAAGGCAAAGGGATAATTGCTAGACTAGAGCTAACTTATACATCAGCTCAGAAAGAAGCAAAGTCGGCTTGGCCCTCTACAATACAATAATAGATTGCACATACCAGAGCCATGGTCACTGGGTACCATGTAACAGCTGCTTGAACTGTGGTCCATGTGCCACTGATGGCTGCAGAATATCTGCAAGGGTGATGGTCACAGCATTGTGTCTCAAGGCGCTGCATTAAACTCTGTGTTTCCAGCTGCTTAACAGCAGGAGAAACCTGCTAAATACATAAGAGATTTCTTTGTGCCACATTTTCACTTGCTTTACTTTCTGTAGAAGCAGTAGGTGATGAAAAGGACAGGATGAAAAGTGATGTGTATGGCTGTGAAAGAGAGAGAAAAATACAGCTGGGCATCTCTAACGAGACGCAGTGTGGCTTATGAGAAAAAAAAAAAAAAAAGTGGTTGGGCTGAGCGCCCTGTGCAGCGCAGGCCCAGATTCTTTGCAAACAGGAACTAATTGCTAAAAGATCTCCAGAGGATTCTTTTTTTTATTCCTTCCAGTTAGCATTGGCAAAGAGTTAGAAATTTCATCAAGAGGAATGATCTCTTATAAGTCTTTCTTTCTTAAATCTTTTTTCCCTTTTTACTGATGTGAGGATTGGCACCAATTTAAGCAACCTCTTTCATCTCTGAACATGGACATTCTTAAATTGGTTTAACAATTTAATCTGTTTAGCTGAAGTCCAATCCAGTCAAATCCATTCAAGAATTGCATGGAACAGACCCTCAGTGTTTCACCCAAACCACTGCTCCATTAGCAAGAAGAATAAGAATGGCAGCTTCAGTCAACAAATTCGTGTTGCTCCTCCTTCTGGAAACCCACCCTGACACCCTCGGCTGACTCCTGGAATACTTTGGGAGCCTTGTAAATGAGTTTCCAGTGAGAGAGAAATCAGTGCCTCTGAGGCTGACTGTGGCTCTACTGGTGTGTCAGCTTCATTTATACCTACATGAAAGCTATTAACAAAGGCAATCACATACAGCCTCTACAAGTTCTCTATAGCTTATACTCTAAACTAGCACAGCAATACCTACATCCTAAAACCTCCTTCAGAGCTGTCCTTAAATATCATCAGTATTGCAGGCAGTGATCTGCCAGGTGTTTTTTTCCCCCAAGGGATTTTTCAAGCAGCAGCAAAGATGACTATCGACCTAGTATTTCATCACAGACTAAACATGGACTCAACGATCTTAAAGGTCTTTTCCAACCAAAATGCTTCTATGCTTCTATATGCTCTGAACTGAAGTAAGTCCTCCAGCCCCTCCTGCCACATCGCACAGTCAAGCGCAGGAAGGTTAATGATTTTTGTATGCCTGTGTCCTAAACAAGCTCAGGACTGAGAAGCAAATTTACAGATCTTCTAACATTTCTGCCAGTTGGCTGGTGGCACTCGGAGAGCTTTGCTGGGTGCTGCGGTACATGGGAAAGCCCCTTGCCACTGGCACAGTGTGGGACCAAGCTCACCCATCCACTCTTCCCGTCTGCCCATTCCAGCCTGCAGCCTGCAAATTACAGCTGCACTCCTGCTGTAAAACACACACACTCCCGTCCCCCAAGTTCCTTATGTTATTTTTATATTCATGAAAACATTAAAGTCAGGGTAAAAGGGACAAATAGTCCAGATTTGAAGATTTTCCAGCTAGACCAAAAAATGCTGCATGGCATGTGTGTTTAGCATTAGGAGGAAAATAAATGTGCTGTTTTCAAATTTTTGCTTCAGGGTCAGCCAACATCAGTCTACCATGTAACAGCTTTGAGGGGGGAAAAAAAAGCTTCACTTAAGGGTATATCTGCCAGAGTAAACAGTGCCTCAAACCAGGAAAATTTAAAGCACATGCCTTATTGTCAAGTTTGGTTTAACTTGTTTTACAAATCAAAACAGCAGCTCAGTTTTTTAAACCTATTTTTAAGTCCACTAGTGTTTTATCAAGGAGGCTAAAGACCTACGTTAGTATTTCAGTCCCTGCATTTTAAATCAAGTATGATATACCAATTTCTCTTCAGCGAATTCTTACATGCAGCCCTTCTTATCTCTCCATTGTTTCTCACAAAACAGAGGGTAGGACTCTGCCTTTTAACTGTCCTAATATATCCTGCACTCTGTGCAGTCTTTATGTAGCCACTGGGGCTTCTTATGAAATATGCTAGTGCTCCCTGTCAGATGAGAGCAACTGGTCCCCAATACATGTTGGAAGCACACAAGATTTTCTTCTTGTCTGTGCGAACGGGAGGAAGCCTGTGCTCGGAATTTACTTCTCCACAGGAAACAAAGCATGCACCGAAAAAGAAACCTCCTGCACTTAGGATATGTGCAGATAATTCTTCTGATTTATGTGGGAGTTTTTGCATGCATATCTGAAGGAAGAATTTGGCTCTTCGCTGTTCAAATAAAACACTGAAGAGTATTTAAGGAGAAAAACCAACTCTGGAATGTTTTGAAGACATTTCCAAGAAACTCTAAGAAAGGAAAAAGTCTTTGCCAAACATAGACAAACCTCATCAGACTCTACAGCTCCCTTTCAACTTTTATTGTTTCTATTTCCCCCAAAACCAAGCCTCAGCAGGTAATTCTGCTTGCTTGACTGTGGCTGAAGTTCCATGATTATGTTATTCCAGAAGTCTGAGCTGTGTTGAAAGGGGGTGGGTTGGGTGGCCCTTTTCCCCTTCCTCATCTACCCAAAGCTACTTGTGCCTTTGTGGCTGTGTGTAATTTGTTAACTTCTGCAGGGAGCCAGACAAGGGAATGGATCCAGCTGAAAATCAGCTTTCTCCTGCAGCACTGCACGGCTGGATGAGCTGCCATGTCAGCACGAGGAAAGGATGGGGATACGTGAGTGCACGAACAACAGAGAGGAGGAACTGGTGTTTTCATCTCAGCCTCCCCAAAACACTGACTGCAGCAAACATACAACTTCGACCTGAATCTAAGGGTCATGTGCTGGTATCAGTCTTACTCAAGAACTGTTCGAAGATGAGTGGTGATTAAACACTCTACATGTCTTCATTGAACATAAAGATGATCCTTTTTTTTTAAGACCTTAAAAATTGATTCTAAGTTTAAGCCTTCTATTTCTCGAACAACAAACTTTTCCATCAAAAGGAAAGATCCATTTCTCTGAGACTGTATATAGCATGCAAAACTGTTTCAATATGTGGCATATAACCATGCACACTGATGCATGATAAATAAGGGGAAATCTAAGTGGAAAGACTCCTATTTTTGCTGTCTGTGTTGTTGCATCAGCTATGTGCAACATGGTATAGTATATCTGTTTGGAAAGACTAGTTTGGTGACATCAGATAAGATTTTCTTACCTTTAGTGTCCATTTTTGCATTTGTTGGTTTTATGTGAGTAAAATAGGCATTGTTATCAAATAGTCTACTTCCTTATCACTCCAGCTTTTGGTGTCCTGATGGGGCACTGAGCAAGCTTTGGATGCCACCATAGTAATAATAATTCAGTTTTAACAAAATCTCTGGATACCAAGTATTTACTATAAAATGTGATCTAGATCAAGCAAATATAGGAGATGTGCCATTTTATATTGAAATCTATTAAAGCCAAAGCAATGTCTACAGAATATCCAAAACATTACTGGATATATGAACAAAAGGTAAAGAGGTTAAAGTGATGCTTTATGGTCAAATGTTGAAGCTCATTCAAATCTATGAGCCATTACTTACTCCAATAGGACTGGTTATGTGTAACTGCTCACCAATATCAATACATGTCCAATAGATGCCACATTTTTCAATAAAGCTGCAGTAGATGCAGTCACTCAGGTGTGAAGCTGGAGTGAGATCAGAATTTGGCTTCAGCCAGTGTGTTAGAGAGAGCTGTAGCAGAAGTATTGACTGCAGCATGCGGTTGGATTCAATGAAAAAAGAAATAAAGCACATATGATTCCTGCCGAACACTTTCCAGATTGCTCTGAGATGGGCTGAAATTTAATTTTTTAGAAGGATCAGTGTTTGAAGTGTTTTCTCCCTCTTGGGAAGCAAGAAGGTCTGATTCAGCTTCCAGGCACTCCTGTGAAAATTGCTTAAATGGCACTTGCCGAGGCCTCCCATGCAGAAACTCGGGAAGCTACATAACTCTCCAGGAGAGCTTGGGAATGAGCAATGCCTTGCCAGGCCAGCACAGAGATTTAAACAAATGGGTTTACACAGACCTGACTTTATAAGAGAGAGCTGGAAGGTGGAGGGGAAGTGAGCCACAATAAAGTAGTATCTTGGAAAGGGTGAATACTCAGCAGTAGGAGAGACCACCACCTCCTGGGCAGCGCTCAGCTCAGTACTCTTGTGGCTGGCTGGTGTGGTCACCATCACAGGCTTTTCTTTACTCTACTGATGTCCAGACCAAAGGAGGGTTTAGGTGGCCATGGCTGGGGAGCGAAACTGCACTTGGGGCAGCACTTGGCAGCCTGTGCCAAAGATGGGGCTGTGTCCTGCTTGAACCCCTCTGAGGTGGCCCAGCCATCACTCTTTGTCTCCGCTGCTCAGCATTTGGGTATGTTTGGATGCCCAGCATGCTGCCCGTCTCTGAGTGCTGCCCTGACAGTGCTTGGCTCCCTGCAGAGGAGTGGGTGGCCCTCAGTGCTCTCAGAGGACCCTCGCTCCCCAGAAGCAAGATCACCCCTCATTGGTTCTTTTTTCCTTCCTTTCTCCATTTCTTCTATGCCTTCCAGTTTGGATCCTGTACCTCAGTCACACAAGCTGCATCCTGTCTAGAGTCATCATCCACCCTGTGCATAGGTGACACAGATGGTAATTTTGCCTCATTATTTAGCAGCTGGAAGAGGAAAAATTACCTCAGACAGCTGCCTGCCTCCAAATGGCTCCAGTCCACTCATGCAGTTCCTTTTATTTATGGAAGATATTGGCAAAGAGCTCCTTCCCCAGCAAGTCTCCATCCATTTGGAGGCCTGGGATGCCCTACACCTGGTGTCAACAGCAAGTGCCTCGGTCTTCCAAGGTTTCAGGCCATGAGGACCACAAAGAAGTAGAAACTACTTTCAAGGGAGGCTCAGTTGTGTCTGTTCAAGAACAACACATATCAGGTGCGGATCAGATCAGTCACATACATCCCTGTTGTGGTGTTGGCATATGTAAAGAGCTTATTCAAATCTACTTATTGGCTGCAGTCTTCTTCTGTCATGTTTGTGGAGGAGGCCATGGAGGACTTGGACAAATGTCTCGCAGCAGTGCCTTGTGGAAAAGGTTAGCTGAGAAACCATCACCATGCAGAAAGCCTCTGTTGCCAAGAGCCAACATCTTTAATTTTGTTTTAGGCTCAAACTTAGCATGCAGACATTCAGCACAGAGGAAATCTTTTTACAGCAGCTGGCCATTTTAATTATAGAAATAATATAAACAAGAAATTTCTAATATTAGATACATTTCTCACAGTCCTTGTTACCGAAAATAATGTCTTAGGGCCATATCCAAGGCCCACTGAATCAGTGGAAAGTGTCCCACTGACCTCATTGTGATTGGATCACGGCCTCAGTTTCTTAAAATAAAATTTTACAAGGTGCAGGCTAATCCTGTTCCACATATTTTTAGTAAAATGGCTGAAAGGTTTTTTTTTCCCCCCCATTAAGGTCCATAAGAAACCAAGACACAGCCACAATAATCTCTTGGCACCAAATATTGTATAAGAAATTCAAATATATATGGGGGTAGGCGGGTTGGGTTTGAGAATGTTCTACACCTGGGCTTCAAAATGGCTGGCTCAGGGAGCAGGTCCCAGGACCAACAGCGAGGGCCCATTGCAACCAGCAGCGTTGGCTCTGTGTCACCCCAAGAGCAAGGGGTGCTCAGCCTTTCCCTCAAAAACAAGCTGCCAGCCAAGTGCAAAGCTGCAGGCAGCAACAGCTGCTCCAGAGCACTTACTGAATTCTTCTAATATTTCATTTATTTAATTTTTCATATGTAGCCAGGCTCTAGACGGCTATAAGGAGCTAGAGCTACCAAAACACTGCGTGACAAGCTGTGCCTGTGGTATGTACAGCCACACCAAGCCCAGAAAGCAGTAAAGCACTCCCAAGAACGTCTGATTTTGTGATTTTTCCAACCTATCTTCCAGCTCATAAAGTTTCAGATAAGCCTTAGATAAGCAAAAAGCGGGGGTTATCCAAATGAAAATGCCAACCTGCTCCCTTTAGTCTACCCCCAGCTGCCAGTGCAAACTGAAAAGGAAACATCTTGAAAGGAGTAGGGAGGCCAGGAGCAAGCAGAGTTGCGTGCAAGCGGAGTTGCGTGCAAGCAGAAGTTGCCTCTTCTGCAGCCAGAGGAAACCCCTGTCCTTGGCACTGCAGGGGCACCCAGGTCGGCAATCAGGCATTTTCCCTGCACTAATATCTACATCATGACAAAAGGTGTCAGTTTCAGAAGATGTAAAAAATATAGAGGAAAGAGGATAGAAAGCAAATAGCACAAACAAACAAACAAACAAAAAGGTATAAAAGCATAAAAATATAAATGAGGTAAACGGGAAGGTAACATTCCCGACAGACCCACTCTTTGGCAACTATTGCTGCAATGTTTATGGGGTTGCTTTTACTTTTTTCCTCCATGACATGCATGTTACTACTTGTGAATTTTAAGGACCTTGTGTCTAGCCATATGAAAAGCCCATACCACCTTCCTGGCCTGGTCTAGTGAGCCCTTTGCACACCAAAGCAACATAAAAGCTGTGGCACAAACAGTGCTGCCTAATCAGTGACATCTGCAGGGGGCCTGATACAACACTCTCTTGAAATGTGTGGATTTTAATGGGATCTGGATGGGGAGTTCAGCTAAAATGCAGCGTGGGTTGCAATTAAAGTGCACTCACAATCTGACACGTTCAAAGAGCATTTTGACACGTCGGCATGCAGATATGAATGCCACAGGTCAGACGAAAGAGAAGGGGCTAGAAAAACACCAGGAAGACAAAATGAAACCATGACAATACCATCCAATTTCACCATCAGGAATAATGTATTTATTTTATGCCTGAGCCAAGGTTTAAATTGCCAACAGCTTTGTCATTATACCCTTTCACCCCTGGCTCGCTTTTGCATACAGCATATCACAAGACACAACAATTCATTTTCTCCCGTCTCGCTTCCTGTCAAACCCTCCTGCATGTTGCAGAAGGATTTCTTGCCCCATGACTGGGGATTAAATAGCCAAGTGATTCATCACTGCAGCCTAATGCACACTTCGTTTGACGTTTCCAGTTTGCACTAGCCCAGTCTTGCCCCTCCTGTCCTTGGTTCTCTGAACACATTTTCATATTTTAAAATTAATTTTAAGTCAAAGAAGTATTTTCCGTAAGCTAAAGAAGGCCTGAATGGCTGATCCTAAGCTGGGGGACTCTTCAAAAAGAAAGTCAGTCTGCCCGAGGAGCCCTCCAAGAATAGGATGCTCATGAGCTTCCTCCTCTGAAATATCTGCAGGGTTGCCCAGACCCAGCAGAGCTGAAAGGAGCTGAGCAGAGCTCGTCACTGCAGCTTGGCCCCTCAGGCCACCCTCAGCCGCACTGAGGCAGCCCCTGGATCTCATCCTAAGGTCTGCCTTTCCCAGGCAACTTAGGAAAGGAACCACAGGAGCAACACAAGGGCTAGAAAAATATGCTTTAAAATAAGACACACGAAGAACACATTTTGTTGTCATCAAAAAGGTCAAGGGTGACTCTTGTAAGCCAATGCACTGGTGTGCCATGTCAAGTATCTACGTAAGGATTCATAGGGTTGAAGACAGAATATATTTTGAGATCACCTTGTCTAATCTCCTGAATATATGTATTGCCAAATTTTATCCAGTTACCTCTTGAATTAGTCTTGACTTTGCGTAGATCAAATGTCAGTATTTCCAAGCTTATCTGGGTGATCAGTTTGTATCGAACAACTTGGCCAACAAATTTAATCAGATTTATTCTTGGCACATATTCAAAGGCTTATTCAAATGTCATGAATTTGTTGTTTCAGTAGAGCAACTGGTCACTCAAGTTCCACTCATGTTGCCCCAGTTCTTGGCCTAGATGACTTAGCCATTCTTAACTTCTTTTTCCATATGTTTGAAAATATTTCATTTATTTGACAAATACGTGTTGTTATACAAAAGAAAGGTCTGCTACTCTGCTAAAACTGACCATCCAAAAGATTTGTACAACTACTACTTCTATTTACAGAAAAGTCCACAGTAAGCAAATGAAGATGCTTGGAAACACAGCCACAGGAAAAGGTTTCTAGATGTCATTGAAATGTCTATAAATAGGTTTCCTCACTACTTACGCTAGTGGTTTAGCAATCCAGACTGTGGGTAACATTTTATGTCGGTGTGAACTACACCATTTCCATTTGCTTCACAGGGGATGTGACACTGAACCCAAAGCTAAATTTTGCATTTTTGTATTTGGAATTTGTAGACAGGAGAACAGACAGCTATTTGTAGTTGTACTCCAGTCATTTTTAACAACAATGTGCAAAAAAGTTCAGCCATCCACATTCATCAGCAAGAGGAAACGCCTCGTAAACTCAAAACGCTACACTAAGGACTTTTTCAATTTTACTTCTCTCTTTATTTCCTTAAAGAGTGCTTTGTTTCCACTGCTGTCTTATTCCCATTCAACTCTGAGAAATACAACCTGCACGCTTTACCAGTCTGCCCACCCCCAGATACACTTACAGCCCAATATTGTTTCCCCTTCACTTTTTAAAACAAACATCCTCTCACTGCTCCCCACTTTGCTGCTCAGAAGACCCTACAGAAGCGGCCAGGATACTTTGCAGATATTTGACAGCCAGCACAGCAGCAGCATGTTTTTTTTCAGAGGAGAAACTGCAGAAGGCTGAAGTGTGCTTGATGCTGGGGCACCGGGCAGGACAGGGTCCCCCCACCAGTCCCAAGGGCCACCCTGGGAGCAGAGCCTTCTGGGGCCAGAGAGCCCAGAGGCTCTCCTGAGCCCACTCCTGACCAGCCACGAGGAGAGCAGAAGGCAGTGGGGAAGGACCGTGCTTCCCACGGCACTTTGATGGCGCAGCCAACAGCGGTTTCTGCCAGCAAGGGGTGAGGTGACGGGGCTGAACATTCCCCTGCACCAGCTTGGTTTTTATGCTTCTTGAGGTATTCAGGTTTGCATGCAGCAATCGCCAATCATATTTGTCGTAACAAGATGCCATTTTTCAGCCCAAGACCTGAGTTGCTCACGTGTGGCAATTTAATCATCAGCTTTAGAAGTGCTTTAAAATGTAAAGACTGAATATAGAAGCAGTAAAGATTCAAATCAACCTGTAGGTGACTTCTCCATGAGAGGTGAGAAAACCCTACCAGTCATCCTAGTTTCTCTAGGTTCAGCTCCTGAGCTACCCGTCTGCAGTGCCCAACAAGGGGTACATTCCCAGTGGCACAACTTACACACAAAGGGTACCCAAAAGTCAGCTTTTAGCCAGCATAGGCCACCAGAGCTCAGATAGGCCATACTTTTTATTCAAAAGATGGTACTTCTGCTTTGCGAGGTCTTGCAGCAAAATGTTCATAGGTACTTCATTCTCTGAAGTCCCATCTATAGCAACACCTAAAAGTTTGACTCTGAAGATATGCAAGTGCCAAAGCTGCATGAATACTGGAATTTAAAAAGCAACAGTATAGGCTTGATCACATGATGTTTTTGATGCAGTCTTGAGCTCCCAAGACTCTATTCTTGAGAAGGCTATCCAAAAACTTATTTGTCTTAAAGTTATTTACTAAAATACATTTTTCTACCAGGGCTGCAGAGAGAGTTTGATGGGTGGGTTGTCCTTGCCCAGGACACCTAAATCATTCAGTTGAATTGCATCATTGATGTAAGTGTTAAGCTGCTATTTTCTAATTTACCTCCAAGGTCTCCATTACTACCACTCCAGATGACAGGAGAAACAAGAACAAGATCGACAAGCACCTGACACTGTTGGAAATCCCCATACATATCAGATCTCACAGGGCACATACCACTGTAAATACAAACATTACCCAGGGTCATGCAGCTTTAGAGAAGTAACCAAGTATAAGTGTTAGATAGCAGTAAATGCTCCCTTGTAAATGACGCCTGTTATATGTAAAAATGGATTATATGGACAGCATTTTTTCTTCCTTGCAAACTAAACAAAAAGCTTTTTCCTCATTTAAATAGTTACTGAAACACTGCTAATAACTGATGCTCTCTCTGATCTACTTCTAAAGAGAACAGAGTGACTGGAAAAAAAAAACCTTAAATATAGGAATAGTTTCAGGTAAATACTTTATTGAGATTTAGCAGCATGTTTTCAAAAAGTGCCCACCGATATTTATAAAATGCATACCTATAAGGAAAATTTAGTCATAAGTATTCAGAACTTGCAGCAGCAATCAAATACATGTATTTGGCAAATAAATAGCACTTCTTCAGTAAATTTGATATTTTGTTTTTGGAGAAGATCCCGTTGGATAGGGCATTTTGGATGAACTTACAAAATGTAACAGCAATTAATTACTTTCATACCCCACTCTCTCAGATGCGGAGATTCTTTAAGCACAGGTATGATGCTATGGATAATGAGCATGGGAGACACATTTTCTTGATTTTCCCAGACGACACTGCCTGTGTAGGAACAAGGTACAGATAGGGGAAGATGTTTCCTTTACTTAGGTTTCTCTGTCACTGATGATACCAAATAAAAAGGACATTAATATTTTCTGAAGCCTGGTCTAAAGTTAAGAATTTTCAAGACTTGTTTTATAAGTTGAGAGGATAAGGTATGCACACCACTGATTAGTAAAGGCTGTATCTACAGTGGCTTCTTTGCTGGCCCCCTGTGATATGAGGGAGCACTGTCCAGACTGGCCATCAGCATATAATGTACCTGCAGGAGTGATCTCCAGATCCATCTGACCTTTGCTGGGGGAACTAGTGCACAGCCTGATACACGTTATATCTCCTGTAGGGACACAACAGGGCATTCACACCCAGTCTCAGACCAAGAAGTTTAGATACCAGCAAAAATCCTTCCACAGAAACATTCCTACCAGCGCAGCCTCCAGTGGAGTCCTGTGTCCAGGTATGGGCTCCCCAGGGCAAGAAAGGTATTGACACACTGGAGCAAGGCCAGTGGAGAGGCAGATGGTCAGGGCTGGAGCCCCTGGGGTGAGAGGAGAGGCAGGGAGATGGGCTTCAGCCTGGAGATGGCTGTGGAGCATTTTATGCTGGCTTCAGCTACCTAATGAGAGGGTGGCAGAGAACACAGAACCAGGCTCTCCTTGGAGGTGCACAGCAGTAAGGCAGGGGACAAACAGCACTTGTTATAACATGAAAAGCAATTCTATTAGATCTCAAGGAAATATTTTTACCGTGAGGGTGGTTGAACACTGAACCAGGAGCCCAGAAAGGGTGTGAGATTTCTGATCCTGAAGATATCAAAACTCAACTGGACCAAGTCCCGAGCAACATGATCTAAACTAGTCCTGCTACGAGCCCAGGTCTGGACCAGGTGATCTCCAGAGGTCCCTTCCAGCCTAAATTATTCAGTGATTCAGCTGGAATGAGTCTAAGCTAGACCAGCAGTGTTGTGCCTCCTCTATCAATTGTCAGCAATTTTAACTGTTACATGAGAGTTTGGAATTATCTGGATATAAAATCGGCACAGGAAATTAGATTTTCTCCTTTAAATTAAACTGTCATGGTAGGAAGGAACATAAGCCGGGGATTGATAGTGCTGTGTAGTATGTTATATAGCATCAACTGCTTTTGTTGCTTTTTCATTTCTGTGTAGGAATTTACCTTCCCAAGTACAACAAAAACAACAACAAAACAAAAAACCACGAACAAAAAAGTCAAAAACAAGCAAACAAAAAAGGGGGATTTTAAAGCAATATAAAAGACAGGTAGGCACTCCTTTTATCTTTGCTTTTATGCTTCATAGTTCTGCTTTCTTCTATACATTATTTTTGTTTGTATCACATGGGCCTAAGACCTGTTGTCATTACTCCGTTCCCTCAAGCCACTTTATCTTCTCTTTGTCTTTTCCTTCACTGCCCATGTGTCTGGCCCTCCATTTTCCACTCCTCTGCAAATGTTAATAGCTGCCTTCAACTGTACCTGATCTACAGATAACAGAAGAGCCAGAAGCTAATCTGACTTCCTTCGTGTCCAAGGAATTAAAATCATTTTCTATATGAGTAGCTGGAAATAATGGCATTCATTGTTTGAGACAAGATCACCAGAGCCTGTCCAAAACCAAAGCCACACCACAGGAGGGGTCTTGGACTTGGACTCAAACTTGGGCTCAGACTTGAAATCAAATCATAATTCAGGAACCAGGAGACTACTTTTTGGCAAACCGTTTGAGAGAGGTAGAAAAGTATTTGTGACTGGCATATGTTTGGGACCCAGTGGAAAGACAGTCCTACAAACTGTTTGCAAGGAAACTCTGTTGTAATTTTTTTTCTTTATACTCCTCAAAACAGGGTTTGTGTGCACTTCTTATTAATATGCTGAACTGCCGCATCAGTTTCCCCTCCTGGTGGAAATAGCCCGACAAGCCCATGGGTGTCAGCTAAAACCTCGCATCAGCATGGCGACAGCACAACTAACCAACACAGAAAGCATGTTTGACCTCTGAGAGAAACCTCTCCTGCAGCCAAAGATAAAAATAGCATAACATCAGTGTTTAATATTTAGCAGGTATAAACGGGGTAAATCTGAACCTCAGTCTGATAAATCTATCCTGACAGTCTTCTCTAGACTGTGTTAAGATGAATGTAAAATTGGAAATACATAGGCATACACTAGGATAAAAAGTGCCATTTTTTATGAAACTGGTAAATACAGCATCACATTCAGAGTCAAAAGTGATCCTGACTTTTTAAGGTATGGAAATCATCAAACAATAGAACTGAGACATGAAAACTCATCTGAGAGGAATGGCTGGGTTACCTCTGATATCACAGTGAAATCACTTATTAATGACATGAGCTACCAACCTAACCTTAATTCTAACTATGACAAGGTCATTAATAACATCTTAGATAAAATCAGTTTTGTGTGAGATTCACCTGTATGTGATTTTACCTTCAAGTATAGGCACATACAGAATAAATCTGTGCAGCTTCATTTTTGAAATTATCTTTGTTCAAGCGATCCCAAGATAATTTTGAATTTCTTAAGGGACTCACTCATTAAGCTTTATCAATGAACCAATCTGAGATGTACTTTTAAAATCTCGAAACATCAAACAATGCATACAAGGAAAAAGTTTCTGAGCACTGAGAGGATATGATGTGTGTACAATATGTTTGAAGGAAAAATTCAAAATGGTTTTCATCGCTGAAGGCCTATATAATCTGATGTGCAAACAGTTCTAGAAGTTGGTCTTTATTTGTATTAGATTAGGGTAGTGAATTACCATCTGGCTTTTAGGTGGTGAAGAACTGAAGAATAAATCCAATGCTGCAAAACGTGAATTCTCTAACACAGAGCTGTTGGCGACAAAATGCCATCCTCATGTAGCATATCCAATTTATATGGCATTTGTTAGTGTTATAATGGTAATCTTGACCTCAAAAGTGCAAAATACCAATGCAGTTTTCAGGAAACATCAGTGCTTGGGTGGTGTTTCTGAGCCAGTCTTGTGATCCAAGGTGATAAACAGCAGTTGGTGAAGAGGCTGTGGTGAGAGCACAAGCTTACTGACACAGCTCATTGCTCTGTGAGCGGTGTGGGACAGAGAACGAGAGTCTCTAGCAAAACCAGCTGCTTGTGAAGCAGGTTCTTAGCAGGTACAAACGACGTGGTTCTCAGCCCCAATACCATACCCTAATTGAGTGCTGCCAACATTTATCTTATACTTACCATTACAATCAGCACTAACTTCAGGGGTGGCAGAGGACAGTGCTGCCGCTGCTTCTTTGACACCTACAGCATGTTCTCTAGACTGCAGTTCAGCAGTTTTTCCTGTAAGCATCATATGCCAAAGACAAAATCATACAAAAATCATTTGCAGCTCTAGAAGATCTACAAAGGAAACCTCCATTGGCTTTACAAGTAGGTTTTTTTGGCCTTTTTGCTACAAATTCTTCCTCTTAATAATTCAATGAAAGATTATTTCTGGCTTTAAAGTGGTGAGATAACTGCACTTACCCAGGCAACTCTCATTTGGTGGTATGTACAGGAATAAGGGATTTTTTTTAAGTGGAATTTCTGTAGCTTCATATTAAAAAAGGTTGGGTTCAGTAGAATTAGAAAAAAAAAAATAGCCTTTGGCTGTTTTAAAAAAAATGGGGTTAATATGGGATACAAATCTATGGCTCCCCACCTGAGATACCACTGTTAACATGTGTAGCCCTCCAGCTATTGCAGTGCAAATTAAACAGGTTCACTGGAGCTGCCAGTGCTGGGCAGGCTGACGGGAATGCTCCGTTTTCTTGGAGTTGCAAGGGAGAAGAAGCAGAGTTGTAGGAACTGCAGCACCTCAGCTAGACATGGGACCTTCCTAAAATGCACTGTCTCATGGAGTTGAATGAGTATGGCTTAAATTTGGAAAGCTTTCAAAGAAAGCTCAGAGTGACAAATAAACCTGAATCAAAGCTAAACTTCCAGAGCAGAAAATTCGTCTCAGGAAAATTCACTAAGCAAAAGATCCGTGCTTTTACAAAACTCACTCTGTGTGCATGTGTGCATGCATGCGTGCACGTGTGTGGTTCCTGTGGTTATGGTATAGCAGGCCATTGAACTATCAAACCAGCAATTTTGCCATTAGTTTTTCAGTTTTCTTCTTGCGTGCATATTCTGTGGTCAAATCCATTAGTAAGTTATAGTGATAAACACCTGGAGTCTATCAAAAACAAAGAGAGTCTTATTCTGTAGGTACAACCAGCCTGGTGAACATACTAAGCAGAGACTAACTGCATAATACAGAACTCAAACAGGAATATGTTTTTTATGATGTGCCAGCATAAGGGAGATCAAAGACTAAAGCCAAATAAATAGCAACTGGGTACCAGCAAAGGAAGCATATTTAGACCTTAAAGTAATCAGAAACAAACCCAGTGTATGCCAACACCCTCTGAATTCCAAAGTAACATTTTCCTGCTTTTCATAAAAGGTTCAAGAGCTGGTAGATTTTGGTTTAGTTTTAAGTCTACTGTTTTTGTGACTGGGAGGGAATTTTTGTTTCTCACAGACAATGGAACATGAAGCGCAAGAATCATCCCCTCACCCCATCATCCACTGGTGGTTCTAGGGAGTCGACCTCTGATTGAATTTTCTTTGGCTGCTTTATGGAATTTGCCAGGTTACATTAACCATTTATTGATCTTGACTCCTTATTCAGAACACCGCCTGGCAAACCAAAACACTGTCTGGGGACTGGCACAGCAAACTTTTCCAGGTGGTACAAGCAGATACCCAGAATTACATGCCAGCACTATTTTGTGAGATAGTTCGATCAAAACAAAACAAACAAACAAATAAATTACTAATGCTCAGTGTCATGTTTAATACCTGCAATGTATCCACATACACAGTTTTAAATGACTACTAGTACTAAAAAGCCCTTGCAAGGTAGGGGGGATGGCAGAAGGAGTTGCAGGGGGGAGTAAAGGGAAGGTACAAGGGTGGCAGTGAATTGACAGGCTGAGCCTTGGGGCAAACAGTTACATCTGTGCTTGATTTGTCAGGGATTTACATTAGTGAAACTTTAACTCTGCAGATGATACGTAAGATTACACTACAGGACAAGTTTATGCAAATAAAGCTTAGTCTAGGAGAGTGTGAGTCCAGACAGTGGATTTGGCAGGTTTCACTGAGGCTGGTGGCTGGGTTTAATAAATTCATTTACATAAAGGATTAGGACATCTGGAAAAGTAGCATGGCAGTTTACTGAGATATAAATAACACTAATTGAGAGGTCACAGGTATGCAAAACACCCTATACATGCAAAAGAAAATCATGGAAAATGAAGGGGCAGAGACTTGCATTTTACTCTTGGTTACATCAAGCTAAGATGTAGATACTAGCTAACCCATGCCTTTCCAAACACCACTGCTGATTTTAGTTCCTCTTACAGAGCCCTACTTCATGACAAGCATTCACATAAACAGTTCCTTTTTCTAAAAGTAATAATAACAAAAAATATCAGTGGTTGATATCAACTACCAAAGCATCAGGACAGACAGAACTCAAAGAATCTGTAGGAAATTATTTTTAAACTGTGATTTAAATAAGCAGTGGGGTACATAATTCAGTTTTACCCAAAAGCTTGATAACCTGCTCACATGGCCACAACGTCTCCTTTCAGCAGCACAAGTAACACTGTAAAGTATGTTTACAATTAATTCCAACTTGCTTTATAAGTTCTGTGATATGTATTATACTTAGCAGACTTTCGGCTTTGCAATCTAACATCCTAGTGAACTGGTAACCATGAGATGCCAACAAGCTGTATGTGATCAAGGAGTTTGCAAGAACTATGCTGCACCCCAGGACCAATTTATAGGTTGGTAGCAATCCTAATTACTTTTCATTATTTTTAAGAGTATAAAATGACAGCTTCTCAGCATAAACCAACAGTTTAGCAGAGCACAGGCAAACCTTTTGCAAAGGACTGGCATGTATAGTGGAACAACAATGGTAAACTCATCTGAAGTAATATACTGCTCTCTGACCTGCTTGTGCAAAAGCCCTGTGTGAAGCGACACTTACCTGAGACAAAGCAATCTGTTAGAACTGCTGCAAAATACACTGAAGAAATATATATGTACAAAGCAAAATATTTTTACCACCTGGCCTTAAAACGGTCCATTTTTCTCTCGTGCAATTCAATTATATCATTGCTATATTCAGAGAGAGTAGGAACCTGGTGGAACTATGGGGCAGGAGCAGCTGGGCTTATGTAGTCAGTGGGAATGTTGTGGCTGTACATATTGACCTTATCCAAGCAATTCAATATGTAAAACTAAAAGCCAAGACATATAAGCATGAGGTATGAACATATCAGCAGCCATGTTCAAAAGGGATTAACTTTTGGAAGGGCCAGTTCAGCTGTGTGCTGCTGCTGGCATCTGTTAAGAGCAGAGGAAAACACTCTTCATGTCTTGGTCCATGAGCCAGATATATCACTTCATTCATCCTTGCAGTGGGATGTTGATAACATCTGAAAGCAAACAAAGGTGATGATTTGGAGTGGCTGCTAGTAGGCACTCACAGTTCTCTTTCCACTTATCATGCTCTGCTTTGGTTGGATCGTTTCCCCAACAGACAAGATTATAACTTGCCTCAGAAAAGTGACCATGTTCACTAACGATTACAAGTCATGATTCCAGTCCAAATGTAGATGAGACTACAGTACCCCAAGATATACAGCCTGGATATATAAATGGGGGTTGCACAATCTTGATTCTGTTTGTGAACTTCTAACCTATGGAAATACATGCCTAAGTAATTTATTTTCCTCCAGCATTTATAGTAGAAAAATTCCAGCATCCTTCAGCTATTCGGTTCTCCCTGTTGCTGGACTAGATAGTTCCATAGAATCATAGAATGTCCTGAGTTGCAAGAGACCCATGAAGGTCATCAAGTCCAATTCCTGTCCCTGCATATGACAACCCCACAGTTCAGACCATGTGTCCAAGGGCATTGTCCAGTCTCTTCTTGTTCCAGCCCATCACTGGCGTAGGCTGAGGAGAGAGAGCTTCTAGCCTCCACTGCTCCTCTTTGGCATTCAAGCTCCTAAGTCAGGTAGCTTTGTAAAGTCAAGACTTCAAATTCATGCTCCTTGAGAAACTTTACAAAAATTATCTTCAATTTACTGTATGTCTCTACATCAAATTACAGTTATTGTCAACCTATTAAATCTGTTTTAGTCCTTGCTGCAGAATATTCTTGCTAAAAGAATTATTTAAATAAACTGCATACTAACTACCCAGTAGGTTACAGGTAAATCAGCCCCAGATCTGAGCTAGAGAAGTATTGTTGCAGAGGGCAGAATATCTCACACCACCATGGGTCATTCTGATTAGCACTGCCCACTGTACAAACCTTTTCCACATCTCATGCAGTTTGTTCCTGAGAGCACTTGATAAAAACAGTGCTATTTCCCTTGGGGTGAAGATACAGCATCTTCCCAACACAGAATAAAACGTACAGAAAAGCAGCTTATTATTCCCTGTCTCTGACTAAATTAATTGGGTATTTGCATTATAATCATATTGAGTAACCTCTGTCAAATCCTATTAGCTACCTTGCCCTCCTTCAGAGTATCTGCTGAATGATAAAAAGCTTGTAGAAGAGTTAACCATTATATACCTTATGAGTGCAGACAAAGTATTTTGTCAAGGTAAAAGAGACCTTCAGCTTTCCCATCATCCACACCACAGGGATAGCTCACCGTTCTCCCATGTCACCCTCAACATTAACCAAGAACAGCAAACTTGAGACACTAACCTCTGCTGCAGTCATGATTTTCACAGTTTTTCATTACCTGGGCTGAGAAATTAAACACAAAAATACATCGAAATCCAAAGCTATAGTTCCCACAGCAGCTATAACCCAGTCATTGGTATTTGGACATACCTTGTGGGGTATAGACACAGTAATGCAAAACGTTAAAGCCACCCCTGGTTATGGTTGGCTGAGGGAACCATAACTCTGAGTTTCCTGACTTTTGTGTTAAGATCTCAACCATAAATATTGCTTTAATGTAGCTTTGTGCAGTGGGTTTACATTGGCATTGGGAGGTGCTCATACAGAAACAGTAGAGAATTAGTGTGGTATGCTTATTAAATGAGTAATGCTTTTAGAATAATTCCTGGGGTGAAATCATGGCCCCAGTGAAGTCAACAGAGCCAGTGTTTCAAGTCAGAAACATCTTATTTATTCAGGGAAAAAAAGCAGCGAATGTCCTAGTGGTTTTGATCTTTATAATAAAGGAAAGAATTCCAGATCAGCTCCCTCCAAAATAGGGCTCTAAAGGAATAATCAATTTACCTTAAAGGGCTGATCAACACCCCCAACCAGCAAATGCTTGGGGGGCGGAAGGGGCAGGTTGCCTCCACAGAAAAGCTTAGAGGTTATTTGCTTTGCTTTGTTTTCCTTTGTTGTTTTCCACATTAAATACCCCACTGTGTCTTTTTTTCACAGAAATATATTCGCCAACTAAAAAAATTTCTTAGGTACTCTAACTTTTCCCTGTTTATCAGTACATTACAGTAGAGTTAATGATCTTGTAGAGTATCAAGCAACTGAAAAAGGATCTCCATTGAAAAACTTTCAGCAGAACAGGTTCAGCCAATCTTGGTATTAATTTCAGTTGCTAATTTCTGCGTGCTTATTTTGAAGGAGGAAGTGACATACCATTATTTTGCCTGGTAGGATGTTATAGAAAATTCCTCCTGGAGGACTGGTTTTTAGCTTATCATGATTTAGATTGCACAAAACAGCCTACTTCATCATGCAAATAAAAAATAAATAAATCAGAGATGAGCTGGTCACAAGAGGATAAAAATTTTGTATCTCGCAGTCTATGATCAGCCAGAGGAACGCCCCATTTGTGCCAATCAGCCTTGTGTTTTCAGCTGGGAAAGACACTATGCAAACTGATAGCAGATGGTAGAGCCAAAAATAGGTGCGTTACATGTTTGACTGAGAGCCAGCATTTTGTCATTTAGTTGTCTCACGTCATTGCACCGCGTTATGTTGTGCAACCATGTGTGACATGCCGAAATCAGCCTTACCAACACAGCATATTCTGAAACAGGATTCTGGCCCTGATGTAGTGGACAAGAATTTTGTATGTTTACTGTTCTTGGAAAGGCTTCATCTGTTGGAAGCCATCCTCTGAGGAAAATTTCTGCCAGCTTATCCTGATGGGAAGGGCTGGTGGTGGCACTCAGTTCAAAGACTCTCAAGGGAAGAAATCCAGAGCTCTTGGCAAAGGCTGACATGGGGAGGGGGTCTGTGAAGAAAGAGAGGGTGGTCCCTGCAGAGCCATCGTCAGCCATGCAAAGCCAGCGCCACCAGCTTGCCTTGCAAAATGAAAATGTTCCAGCTCCCTGCCAAAAAATGTCATGTGGCAGCACGCTGACATCCCCCTATTTTTAGCTGCAAAGGCAGCTAGGAGTTCAGTTCTCTCTTTCTTAGCTGAAGCAAGACTCTTAGACTGCTCTGCCATGAGAATGAAAGGGTGTGTGTTGATGAAGGCTGAAGTCAGATTATTCAGGGGCTAAATCTCTGCCTTAGTGCATGGTAACCCTAATTTAAGATGTTGAGTTTTAGGGTTTTTTTTCATGAGTTTTAAATCTACCCATTTCTGTGCTGGTCAGGCAGTAGTTCCTCTTCTGCATTACATTTCCTCACCTGAGCAAGAAAAAACAGGGAAAAGGAAAAAAGACAAAGATCAGTGCATGTAATAATCTATTACAATCTCCTTCTACGGGACTGTTTCCGTCATGCTACATTTGCCTCTTTCTAGGCTTTTTAGAATGTTCTTCGTATAGCAAAAAAACGAATCAAGCTAAGAACAGGGAAACAGGCCTCCAAAACTTCCAGTTAGAAGCTAATGAATGCAGGTCATTAGCTTAATGATACTTTCTAGGTTAGAATTGCTGAGCTTGTCTTGCCTGGGAGTCTCTTCCCTCAATCATGTTTTACTGAGGTGTTCTGCTTTTCAAACTTCCTGCACCCAGTGGATGCCATTCCTATAATTTCAACATTTACTGGCATTCCCAAACCACATTAGATTTTTTTCCCCTTTTATTGTTGAAAGCTGTGTTAGAAATCAAGAAGTATGAAGTTGAGGCTGTACGTCAGGATAGAAAGCCTGACCACAGTGGTTCCAATGTCTTCCATCAGTTTCTTTTCCATAGACTTGTTTCCTCTAAGGTAGAAGCCAGCAGAAAAACATCCCTCAGCTCCAATAGTGTCAGGTGTTGGGACAACACAGCACAAAAAAGTAAATAAATTCTTCTATTCAGTCCATCAAACCTGGTAATCGGTGCCACTACTAGCTCAGACTCACTTTCTTCCTCCTCACTGCTTAATAAATCTAAAAGTACTTAGGCCCTTTGCTGTCACCCTTCTAGAAATAAATGTAAGATTTTTGTTTTGGTTAAGCATTTTCAGCAAAATAATTTGATTTTTTTTTGACAAAAATATCTCTAGGAATTATGGCAACTAAAACCAGCTGAGGCTATTCCTCCCAAAATGGTGAGTACAAGCCCATATGCACAGGCACACATGCTTAAGAGAATGAAGAAAGCATATTAGGTGAACTTTGATTTGAAGAACAAATATATTCATGACCATTTTACTTCTGAAATGGGTGAGGCAATGCCTGTTGCATTGCCACTGGAAAACAGTATTTTCTAGAAACAAAGATTCGCTCTGTTTTCTTAACTATGTATGAAAACAACAGGAACTGTAAGCAGCAAGGTATGGTGAATTAAATTTCCCAATTGAAAGTTGTTGCACGCATATCTTTGGTAGATGTTTTGGCTAATTAAAGAAACCAAGTCAAATTAACCTTAAAATAAACCCTTAAGAATATTACTGTTGAAAAAATTGACAGGAAAAGATCCTTGTTTAAAATACTCCAGTCTTCTGTGACACAGGTATTTTTAGAGGGATTTTTATTTTGCATTTGACATGGCTTTATGTTTACAATTTGTTCCGCAGTTTTAATTCTCTTTTCTGTAGCACTTATGGTAAGGGTATGCTTTTTGTTTAATTGTTAAACTACCGCTTATTTATTGATATCTGATAGAACCTGGAAAAAAAATAGGGAAATTTTAAAGACTTGTTTAAAATGTTCATCAGATTTTTAGGTTAGAAAATCAAGAATATATGGCACAAGTGCTAAAGATAACACATAAATTACCTATATAGTTCTACATAGTTTCAAACAGATTGATTTTTTTTATTTTCAACTGGATTTTCCTTGAGGTTTGCATCCAAAGGGTCCATCAGCTTCAGTGAGTGTTTGGAGCGGTACCTTATGGTACGATCACTCCTTCCTGCAAGCAATTTCTGCAGGACATGCCCTCATCAGAGAAGCAGGGGCAACTCAGCCCCTCATGGCCTGGAAGGGAGCTTGGAGCCCCCACAAGAGATGGGCCTTTCTGACACGCTTCTTCTCAAAGTTTCTCATGTGTAGTCTGTTGGGGTCTAAAGCAAGAGCCAAGAAACACAAAATTATTTAATAAGTTAAAAGCTGGGCTTTCAACTGAGACATGCATGCAGACCTTCCTCACAGTGTAAATTTTCTTGCAGCCACCAGTTCCTCTTCAATGGGAGCACATTCAGCCATTTGCTATTTATACATTTTCTAACCTTTTGCATTGGCATGTACCAATAACTTGTTCAATACCTGTAACTCACATCAGACAAAAAAATGGTACAGGTCTATGGAAACTACTGAAGTCAGTAGAGCTACTTCAGATGTGGACAAGTTTTTTTGGAAAAGAAATCTAGCCCATGCTTCACACAAGGGATCTTTGTTTCTGAAATCTGTGCCATAATTGTGGGTTTGTTTGGGTTTTTTTCAGCTTTCTTACTGGCAAGTGCACCATCCTGACCTTTCTCTTTCTTTCTTTTGGAGGCTTTTTGCATAATAGAGAGGTATTTGGCAGAGATCTGCTTGCCTTTTTTTTTTTTTTTTTGGAATAGCAATGATATTTCCCTAGGGTAAATTTGGATACCGAAGCAAATATAATTCCAGAATACACTTTTTGTTTGTTTGTTTGCTTAAGGATATTCACAAGTTTGTTCGAAGACAGATTTTTATCTAAGAGGATAATTCTTTTAATGCTGAGCTGAAACGTCAAATGCATTATTTACTAGGAGGTACCCCATTCTGTACAAAAAAGTGAGTTTGTTCTCTATAAAACTGTAGCATAGTATACCATGCTGTTTAAGCCAAAACAGAACTAATATACATCTGACGAAGGAAAAAGTGCAGCTTGCATGTTGCCAGAGTAGTATTTTTATCTCAGTACAGAGCTAGCGGTATTCACAGACCTGCCTCTTCTCCTGTTTGCTTCAACAGTAACAAATGGGAGATTCCAAATAGCATCTCAAAGGTCAGCCACAGTTTGAAGGCCAAACCACTGCTGAAAATGAATTTGAACTATGCCATTGTCTTGGTGATGTGGTGTTTGAGCTACAATTGGTGATACTGTTCAGCTACACTGTGCTTGGAAAAAACCTTTCAAAGAAACTACTTGTATTTCTCTGCCACACACGCAGTCTGTAAACTCACAAAGTAGAGTCTGACGAAGAGGTGAAGAGTGAGATTCAGACTGCTTTCTATGGTGTGCAAAGTAAGAGAGGCTTTAATCCCTCCAAAATCCAAGAGAATGATTCAGCCAGCTCCAAGAGCCCTCCAGGACTGGTGCCACCTACACTCAGTAGATGTAGCTTTTGGATCACAGAGTTCCTGGTGGCTGTGTTTAAGCTCCCAGCCGTGTGCAGAAGCACTTTTCTATGGACCACATAGAAAGCTTAGCTCCTGCATAAGCAAAGTCACTCTTCCAATCTGTGCAGGATGGGGCCTCAGCTCTGCCTTATCCTGGTTATTTGGTAGGTGGCATTGGGCAGAGCTCATGCACTTGAACAGCACTAAGCACAGTACAAAGCAAAGCAGCCATTGCTGCCTTTGCTCAAAATCACGAAAGAAAAATGTTGATGGTGCTAATCCACGCCTGGAATTTCAAAATACTGCAGAAATTGTAATTTCAAAGCACCTTTAGGCACCAATCAGTGCTCAGTATCAGTGGGGGGCATCAGGCCAAAATAAAAGCTGGCAAAAAAGGGGTCTCAAAACCAGGACAGAGAGCAGACCCAGATTTGTACTTTCTCTGTCTTGCCTCCGAAAGAGTCTCACAGGGAAAAGGATGCAAGACAGAACCAGGACAAGGTAAGGGGCTGCCCCATCCACTCCACCAGGTTTCTAGGGGATATATAGTCACATCCCACTCCCTTCCCTGGAAAGATGGATGTGACCCTCAGCAGCCACCTCCAACAGTCAAGATGATAGCAAGGAGGAAGGTGTGACATACAAATTGATAAGGTTATTTTCTATTTATTTGAGATACATCTTCAAATAAACTTTCATACCCTTTGGTGTGAAATTCTAAAATCAAATGCCAGCGGAGAAATTCTAAATACAGGAGAGAGGCTGGGGTGAGTATTCACCAATTCAGTCCAAAGCGGATACTAATAAAATAATTCTACAAGCAACAGATACTTAAAGAACATCTTCACTGCTTTAAGGAGACTGCAGGGGAGTCTGAACAAACTGAGTCAAAAACACCTCCCACATCTGCTGAACTTCACCTATTGTTGTTAATATAATAATAACCAATATAGAAAAAAAAAAAAAAAAAAAAGCTCTTCAAACCAATTAGGTACTGCAACTTGTTTTCACTCTGTTATCTTCTTCCACTCTATGGCCTTTCCCAGCTCATTCTTATCATATTTACGTTTGTATCTTCACTTGCCTATTTCACAGAGTACATCAAGCCCTTCTTCACATTTTAGTGAAGGAGATGAGAATGCAAAGGCATTGATACAGATTCACATCTACGTTTTGACTCACGTACAAAATGAGGAAACTGACCACCAGGTTCTCCTGGTGCTCCCTTTCATATCACATCATCGTAACATAATGGCAAAGTCTGGAATGGTATATAACCAAATATTCATAATTCAACTGTTTCATTCACAGTAAGACAAAAAACTGGTGAAGTAGTGAAATACAGCTATAATGGGGTCTGGTTTGCAACATTCAAACTGGTGTTCATGGATCCTGGAAAAGAAGGAAAACAAGGTTCTTGACATTTTGAGAGAGTAGCAATCTTAAATCAACTCCACTAGTTTTGTCTGAAAGTTGGCATGGATTTACTCAGATAACTTCATCCAAGTTCTGTCAGTTGGCCAAGGAGATATTAAAGTTAAAAACCAGATAATCTAGTAAAACAAAATAAAAGGCCTAATTAGTGATGGTAGCTCTGGCCTCATAAGAAAATAATGTGATGGATTTGGAACACAGATCAGAGCACTAGCTCCACAGAAGTGTTATTCCAGCCACAGAAGGTCTTAAATACACCTTTTAAAATGTATAATATAATGCCAGATGGCTGAGCCACATCTGAGTTTTTCAGGGCATTCAGTATGCGATCAAAGTCAGGTAATCACTGAGAGTAAAGTTGCTAGGGACTTGGCATTATAGTTGCTGCGGCCACTGATGAATTGATTCTTGGTTTTTTTTTCAGAAAAACTCTTGGTGGGTGGCATTTCTGTGAAATAGGTGTTAACTGGAATAGCCCAGTTTCAGGTCATGTTTTTCAGCTGAGAATGTAGTTCTTTCTAGTACTTTAATAAAATAAAATTAATATAGAGCAATAGTTTGTCTAACTAATAGCCAAACTTCTGAATTCTCTCATTACAGCCAAGATAACATCCAGCTCTGAATCAAAATCTGTGCAGTTTCACTCTTGAACACAACCAACCCCTGGCTGGAGAGTTTGGCTGCATCTACACTCTCTTTTGAAATACTTATGTGGGCGGTGGCTAAACTGCTTGAGTTCTCTGATCCAGCACCAATCAAAATTCCTGTCTTCAATCAACCTGTCATCCACAGGGCAAAATTCAACTTCGCACTAAGACACATAATTTCAGATATGTGCACGTAGGTGTTGAAACTGGCATTGTAGCTAACGGAGCTCTACTCAATGCCATCAACAGTGTTTGAATGGCAATTTACCTCAATCCAAACTAGACACTTATGGCATGGTTGATTTCATTTACGTATCACATGATATTTGAGGTGCTCTAGGGTATCTGAAACACATCCATAGGGAAGGTAAAGGTGGCACATGCCCCACAGGAGACCCATGATTTCCTAGACTGGCAGCTAGGAGGTCAGGCAGGAGCATCTTAAATGGTACCATGAAATGACATGTGTGCATGGACAGATTAATTCAGTGACTGCTCAATCAAATCTCTCTTTAGACTCCATAGACTGTACTGATAAATTCTCCACTGATCAGATTGTGATTCAGACACCTAGCCCACATTCAGACAGACGGCTAAATGGAGAAGCCTTAATCCTGTGAAGCCTTAGTCCTACCCAAGCTTTTGTCTGCAATGTGCAAAGACACATCCAGCTCTGGCTGCCTAGGATTTCATGGTCCTTTACACGGGCTACATGGGTCCTCTATAGATAGGCTCCATGATTGTATTATACCCCATATTGGTTCCCTAACAAACAAATCCCATGTAGTTGATAAACACAGAGGTGGCAGAGCCAGGTGACAAACAGCTGTCTATCCAAATGTTCACCATGTCAGTAGTATAAAGGAGAAAGACAGAGGAGTTGTCTGGAAAAAAAAAATCACTTAGAGCAGGGACATCATGAAGACTTTGCCAAGTGGTTTTATGTTGTCCAAGTTAAAATTGCCAAAACAGTTACGCTGGTATAAAACTCAGGTAAACAACAGGAAATAGCACCTACATTTTGCAAGTACCAGTGAAAGGTAACAGTTATATTAATAGGAACAGAGGTATGGATATACTTTTCATAACAACAATAGACTTTTCCAAGTCACCCGTTTAAAAAAATGCAAAAGAATGAACTGTTTTATCTTCAGGCCTTTGTCCTTCCTTGATCACGGGTCGGGAAGGAACTAATGAGAAACCATTATTGGACAAGGAAATAGCTTGACAGTACGTTATTTATTTAGTGCCCCTGCTCCCCTGCTGTTTAGCTTGTAAACAATTGCAAACACAGGCTGATCAGCAGAGCAGACACCGAATGTCGACCCCACTGCCCAGAGGCGGGGTATAAATATGTTTAAGAGATGTTCACCTAGCTCCTCAGCAGGTGTCCTTCACAGTAGCTCCATTAAGGGCCTCGCTAATGCCTAATTAAGCATCTCTTTATGCCTAATCCTTATGCGGACTGGACTGCTTGAAGATTTTTCTGGATTTATCCCATAAAGTCATGACTTCCTGCAGTTCTTTCATACAGCCCTAACGTTTTGGTGGTTCATTAGCAGTAAACACAATTGTTACAAAGTTATAGAAGTTATAGTTTAGGGCATGAAAAGCAATTTGGATTGTCTGTTTATTTTTCACTCTGTTGTTAATGAGTTATCTACACAAGCCCTTAATTGTCCCCATGACTTCCACTTTTTAGGCATTCAAATGTGTCAAATGTGTAACTTTTTATTTATTTCCTTAATAGAAAACTTAATTTTTAAATAAATAGTAATGTAGAGTGGTTTTAGACTGTTTCTTCCTCTAAAAGGCATTTCAACTTTTCAACGAAAAATAAATATTTTAAAATCATGCTTTTAAGATTTGAAAATATCTTTACATTTTTAGTGAGAAGGAGGGGGGGAAAAACGGATTCTCTCCTACTCTAGAAATAAAACTATATTGTTTTATTATTAAAGGCTTGAGGTGGCTATGTCTCCCACCCCCGATGAGATTTCTTTGGTGTCTAGATGAGCTGCTCTGGACGTACCTAGAATGCATTGGCCTCAGCAATGCTGAGCAGCTTGGCACCTGTATCAGCGATATCAAGTCCACTGTCAAGAGCACCCAGCACGATCTGACCAAATAGATGGTCTCAGAGCACACCCAGATTGGTCCCTGCACAGCATAATGAGCCTGGTACAGCTGCTGCATCACCTCTTATCACTTCTGGTCAAAAACCGCACTTACCTGCTGTACGGGAAAGTTGTTCCAGCTCTGTTTCTCCCAGGCTCTACAGTATCCAGGGTTATGGTCCTCACTGTCTACCATCCTCCCCAATCTGTTAGTCTTTTCATTGACTAAGTAATCAACTGGCAACCGAAGAAGGGATCAGCAAAGCCCTAGCTTCAAGACCAGTGGTTGGGCCAAACACTTGGGAGAGGGGAGACCTATAACGACTTGACCTGATGCTCAGCTCTATTGTGTATCACCACTATTAGTTTCCCTAGTTATTGCATTAAAACCACAACAGCTTAAACAGGAGGAATTAAAAGAGATCTCCATCAGAATGCCATTGGGGTGCAGCACTCAGAGAATTTGTCAAGGTGGAGGGAAATTTGGCTTCACATGCACTCCTGTGCCAATGGAAGGCCAAGATGAGGAGGACTTTCCTCCCCTTCGCTGTCATTACCTCCCAGTGGTCAGTGGGAGCTCATGCCCTCAGCCAGAACCAGAGACAGACATATGCTCTACACACAGCAGAGAGAACCAAGCCCTTGAGATGGGAAGTTTCTTCAGAAAGGCCACATTTCACCACGCTCTCTCCTGGTGGAGCCCTAGCCCCAGTCACTGTGTGGTCAGACTGCTCTTACCACACAACACTACAGTCTTCTGGATCCAGCAGGTCTCTGGGTATCTCCAAAATGTGTGGGGCTACTGCTAAACCCTTCTCCTGCTTTTCCAGAGTCTGCTCCAGAGAGCAAACTGGATGCCCTGCTGCATCTGCTTCAACCACACTCCTATCAGCTCTGTGCCTTAGTCTATGACATGTGCTACATTCCCTGCCCCTCTGGACAGACCATTCTACAGTTTAGTGGCACAAGAATGTGGATCAGCCTGTACCTATATGATTTGCAGATATCCCTCAACATTTTAGGTCCACAGGGTTTTGCAGCATGACTGCAGACTTGCCAGCTCCCTGAGCCTCCCTAATCAAGCACCTGTGATATGACAAGCTTCTTAACAATATTATTTACTTTTCCTGAGACATAGCAAGGGAAGGTTACATTTCTCTCCCTACAGAACACAGTAGCATGATGGATGAAACTTCAGGAAATATTACACTGACTGGTTCTTTAAGTTTTAATATAAAACATACTTGTGTCTGGGCTGGACCTGAGTTTTTCAGCAACCTGAATTCCTGTAGGAATATTTTAATTTCCTTCCTTTGATGCAATTATGTTTTAAAATCTTTCAACTCTTTTGTTTTGCTAAGAAAGAAAAATAATTTTAATTCACACAGCTCCTTTTGATATTGCACTAAGACATAAGAGGGAAGCCCCCTTTTCCACTAGTGGCTTTACCTCCAACAGAAGGAAAAAGTCCCAAACCAATTCAACTAGTTTGTCAGCCACATAAAATCAGCAGGCACATGATAACCAAAGGGGAAACAGGAGAGCGCAGGTACTGAGGAGGAGAGGAGCACCTTCAGAGGTGCCACCCTCTGCAGTGTGTTCCTGTGAGGAAAGCAGAAATCCGCCCCCTCTCCCACCATTCTCTCTTCTACCTCCAGCCAGAGCATAGGTAGGTCCCAGGCTTACACCTACCTTGATGGCACTTCCCTCAGCTGCTTAAATTAAGAATAAAGTGATGATTTCTCCAAGTTGAGAGAAATGGTGCCCTTCCCTAAGACCTGTTCAGTGAAATGAAAACCTACAGCGTTTGGAGATTTCTTAGAATGGAGCAAATCGATCCTCAACATCCAGTCCCTGAAATTACAATAAAGACAACTATGGCATCTGAACCACAACTCCCTAGTAAAGCCTCTGGGAGTAACACAGAGCTGTATCTTGCTTACCAAATTGGGTGGCTCCACCAATACCGAGGAAGCTGGCAACACTTTGTGCATCACTTCCATTACAGACTTGCCAGGACTTAAGTATCTGGGCACCATCTTTACCGTGCTACTAAGCTGCTGTCATGACTAACAGCTTTTCCCAGTAGTATTTTAAACTCATCCAAAATAGCAGGCTCAAGAAAACTATAAACAAATAAAAAGTTTACCATGTTTCTCAAACCTCAAAAAAAAAGAAAAAATTTCAGGTGATAAACCTCAGAACTTCTTTTTACACCTGTGGACTAGCCTTAAAATCAGGAGGTACTGGGAGATCACTTTTCCTACATTATTCTGGGGGTGAATAATTATATCCCAAGCAAATTTAGATTAGATAGATAGATAGATAGAGAAATAGAGAAATAGATAGACAGACAGGAATTGCAGGTAACCTAACACTCTTCAGTACACTCTAAAGAACCGCCAGCCAAACCAATTTAGTTATGCAACAATACTTGGTTTCTCTCCTCTGCATCACCTCATGCCAAGGAAGGATTATAGCAACGGCAATTTGTTTCAGATTTACTCGGTCAGATCAGCTGCTGATAGCTTCAGACCACCCTAATCTGGGAGAGAAAATGAAGCTATCTGTTGACAGAAGAGCCATTTATAATTTTTCTGAGGCACTTCATTGTTTATGTAAAACCATTAAGGAAGCTGGGAGTGATACCAGTTCAAACTCCTTTTTAAAAAGATAACCAAAGAAACTTCAGATTTACTATTCTGTCTCAGTTCTCCTAATGAGATATTGCAATCTTCTTGACTCAGATGAAATGAAAGTCTAAACGCCAGTTGTGACCACAGTGCCTGCTACTACAAAATATTTGGTTTCTTCTCATAGAACACTAAACAGTGGCTTAGCTTTGGGAGCTGTAAATAAATGAACTGCATTTTGAAACAAACCCCAGAGTTTACATCATCTTAACTATAAACTCTAAATTAGGTGCAATGGAAGTGACATTAGATCTTTATATGCTGCTTAGAGGTAAGGCTTTCAAAGATGTCTAAGGAATTTAAATATACAATTCCTATTAGTTTTAGTAGAAACCTATGCTCAGCTCCCTCAGGTAGTTTCAAAAGCTTCATCTAAACAAACCCTGAATCTACTAGATCCTTGGAGAGATTCCTCCTGAGTTTAAGAGAACTAGATCAGGCTCTCATCACCTTTCTAGGCCAGAGATCTCCTCCTTGGGCATCAGGGTCTGCAGCACAGTGGCAGGGCCCCTAATTGCAATCCCCTAATCTGTCATTGCAGTTATTTTTTTGCCTAGAAACAGCTTGAAAAAGGCCACTGTAGTGCACAAACAAACTTAGAAAGATCGCATCCAACTCCTGCACCCACCCAAAGAGTATGTAAATTTGCACATTTTCTTGCTTGAGGCATCTGGCAGCTGCCGTAGCCTCTTCATATACCTGGAGAGAGGAAACCAGGAGCTCTTCTCAGATAACTTCAGTGCTGGGAGGGAAACCTGGAGGAGGGTATTCCGTTATTTTATACCAAGGTTGGTAAGATTATCAAACACCCCACATCAATGGCAAAACACCCATTGCCTGCTGTGGCAGCAGATTTCCCCCCTGGCCTGAACGCCTGAGCACTGGGAGAATTGCACCCTGGGCACCACCCTCATGGCTCTATTCACCTCTGCATCTTCTCACCATAAATTCTGACCAATATGGGGAGGGCACATCCTCAGGTCCAAGCAGTGTTGACACAGTGTAGATGTGTCACCCCAGGACTAAGCCCTGGCTGAGCAGCGTGTGTCCATTACCTACAGCATTGTTGGAGAGAACCAGTTAATTCTCCATCTTTGCAAGACTGGGCTCTTTTTCCACAGGACTCATTGCAAGCATAAATTAAACTGAAGTTTCTTTCATACACAGGATTTAAGTTTGATTTTTCATCATAGGAACAATGCTGTTTGAGAGTCCAGATGACATAATGCTGTATATTGTAAAAATGAGAAAATAACCACAGGTAATTTTAAACCAAACACAAAATTATATTAGTTGCACTTGAATTTAAAGCCAAATTTTGGATTAGGGCTCCATTTATTGGCAATTCTGGGAAAAGGTTTCAGTATAATCCCCAGTTAATGAAACCTTTGCTAGTGAATTTCCTTTGTCAACACTGCATTTAACGTGAGAAGTGCTTATACCTGCTAGATCATCAAAACCTGCAAAGCTAATAGACTCAACTGGAATGTAAAAAACAGGGAGGATTTTCATAAACCTTTAATAAAAGGTTTTGGCCTAGCATGGTGTAGGGTGATTCCTTTAAAAACAACTCTACTATTACTATTCTCCAGCTTCCAAATACTTTTTTTCCATGAAAATTGACAGACAGCTGTGCTCAAAAAAAAAAAATATATATATATATATATATATCTATCTTGTAAAGTATTTCTTGGAAACGTTGCACAAATAAAAGAAAAAAATTCAATTGTCAAACAACTAGAAACCTAGCCAATCTGAGTCTGAGCTTTAGACCCTTTTGGTCCTGAGTGGTCCTTACAGAGTCAGACAGATGCCAAGACCCAAATAAACCAGTCAGAGAGGAAAGCAATCTTGACCACTGCTAGCAAGCAGCAGGAGCAGAGTCTGGTTTTGTTCAGTGAAATGCTGGGGCTCCCCTGCTGCAGTGCCAGGTTTCCCTCAGCGTCACAGCACACAGTGACTGACAGGAGCGTGACAGAGAGGAGATCTAATCCGATCTCCGTCCAGTACCTCCATCCCACCCCACCGCAGGAGTAACCGCAGGGGCAGTCTGGATTTAGCCCCGTAGGGGTATCTGTGTCGGAGGCATTTCAGCAAAGCCACCTTTAATGAAAGGGCTGTAGGGCGGTGTTATCCTGCGTATTTTTGTGAGACTTCTGGGCCAGAGGTGAAGTTGTCAATTATGTTTGTATGTCACTCAGGAATGCTCAGGGGCTCTCTCTTGCTGGTAGCATTACTTACGGTATAAGAAAAGTGTTTCCTCTCCCATGAATTCCAAGTAAAAATGCTTTTGAACACCACTACATGACTTTTTCCCACAACTTGGAAAACCGCAATTTCTTAGTCAGCCCTGACACTAATTTGTTTTCCGTCATCCTATGAAAAACCGCTCTCACTATCATGTAATTCCCGTAACCGGTTATCCACCTGAACTTTAGGTACACCCTTCCTCCTTCTCCTATATGAAACCACCTGCCACAAGGACTTGGGATCCAGCAGTGAGAGAGACTTTTAAAGAATCCTTCCCGCTGCATGTAGCATGTGCTGAGACAGGACTTTGGAAATTCAGTTAATGCTTCCACGAACACAAGTAATGTGTGAACGTGCCTGTAGCTGTGTACTTCCCTATGAAACCTTACAACTAGGATTAAAGTGACTTTCAGGTCAAGCTGGATGATTGCACTAAAAAAGAAACTCCTTATTTTTCCTTTAAAATTTTAAACTCTTCATTTCAACCATGTTGATTTTGTGCTCACAAAAACAGGAACGCTCATGGAAAGAGTATTAAAAATATTTTTAAATACTCAAGAAAAGCAAATTTTGAAGTCCTACAAAAAATATTTGCAGTGGAAATCTCATTCCCCTCATTCAGTTGGGAAACAGAAATACACCATATACACTGTATAGCCATTACGGCTGTTTGAAGTGGGCCAAGAACTACTCATAAATTAACTACAGACATAGAATTTTGTAAATAAGCTTGATTAATAACTAATCAAAGTCTTCTCAATGGCAACTCAGCTGAAAAAAGTGGAAACATTTGTTGGAAAATAAGGTATTACAGACTGCATCTCTAGCTTGACAGCCCAGTTATCTGAACAACTGTGTTACTTTCTGCCAAACATATCCTGGCTGACTGGTAAGAAAAACTCTTGCTTTATTTTTCTTCCTTTTTGCTTGCCTTCTTGCTAGTTGAGTTTCTCACGACAGTGCTGCCTGAGTAGGATCTATGGGACTGTGCAGTGAAAATCCTAGGGAAAAAGGGCTACTGTCCTTCACCGAAGACATATCTCCAAGTACAATCCTACATATACACCTCATCCTGATTTCTTGCAAAATTCCCTTCTCACATTTATGCTTAAAGTCTCAGTTTTGAAAAACACCTATACGCATGCTTAATTTTCTCTCTGTTTGAAATCTGCCTCAATGCGGTGCAGACCTGTGATTGATTTTGAGCACGCTGTAAGCTTGCTTTTCTATAGAAATGTTTTCCTGAATTTGAGCTTAAACACCCAGTTACGGGACAGAAAAACAGTTTCATAATCTTTACTGCTTCTAGTTTATTACAGTTATAATCATCACAGCGCTGTACAACAAATCACATCTTTAAAAAAAACATGTCACAGAATCACAGAATGTTCGGGATTGGAAAGGACCTCGAAAGATCATCCAGTCCAATCCCCCTGCTGGAGCAGGAGCACCCAGATGAGGTTACACAGGAAGGTGTCCAGGCGGGTTTTGAATGTCTCCAGAGAAGGAGACTCCACAACCTCCCTGGGCAGCCTGTTCCAGTGCTCTGTTACCCTCACTGTGAAGAAGTTTCTTCTCAAATTTAAGTGGAACCTCCTGTGTTCNAGAACTGAACACAATATCCCAGATGTGGTCTCACCAGGGCAGAGTAGAGGGGAAGGAGAACCTCTCTCCACCTACTAACCACCTCCCTTCTAATACACCCCAGGATGCCATTGGCCTTCTTGGCCACCAGGGCACAGTGCTGGCTCATGGGCATCCTGCTGTCCACCAGGACCTACAGGTCCCTTTCCCCTACACTTCATTCCAGTGTCATTAGTTTGATATCAGACATTAGGTGAGAGAAAGCCAAAGGCAGGATATCTGCAACTGAGATCACACTCGAGTATAAGAACACCCTTGTCTTTATTTTTCTAGCCATGAGTAGAAAAAACACAAGAAGAACAACAGATTTCAATGACGGACGATGTACACATCAAACTTCATACATCCTCTTTGAAATATGGGCTCATCCAAACTCCACTGCAACCAGTTTGATGTCTATGAATTAGGGGGTTGAATTCCTCTTCAGAAGCATCACTCTTCCAGTTGGTGAGATGAAATTAGCACTACACCTGCCGGAAGCTAGTGCTATCTAAGCACACAAGGTTAAAGGAAAATTATGTATCACATAATGAGAAAAAGGCCCAAGAACAGTACTGCACAACCAAGGATGACAACTTGGGCTAAGAATGCATTCTGACTCAGTGGCAACGAGGGGGGAGGGAGGGAAGGGAAAAAAAAAAACAAACAACCAAAGTCAACAACAACAACAACACAAAACAAAACCAACCAAACAAAACACACACACACAAAACACCACACCAGAAATAGAGTCATAAATAACAAATCCAAGCCAAAGATACAGCAAGCAATACACACTAAAAAATATGAAAAAATGATAGAGAAAATCAAAGATGTTCACCATCAGGCTGGCAATAAAAACAATCACCATAAAAACAAAAGCAAACATAATGTAGAATGAGATGGCAAGGTTATTACATACAGGATATACAAACATACAGGTTTATTACATACAGAATACGTAATAAAAGTGCTGAAAAAGCAAAATAAATCATTCTCTCCTGTATTTTAAAGACCCAGAAAGATGCAATACTTTCCAGTGAATTTGTAACTCAGAACATCTCTTTACAGAGGAACATTTTACTCCTAGATGGATTGCACCCCTTTTCTTAGGGAAGACATATTAAGTGGCCACATGCAAACGGGTACATCCAGAAACAAGGGGTGCAGGTCACAGACAGCAACGTGGGAGTCGCAGTCCTGGAAGAAATCGATGCTTGTGGAAGCCAAGGAGTCAGCGTGGCTGCCCCTGCATGGTCCTCATTAGAGCCACAGCACAAGCGCTCAGCTTGATTTCCTAGCAACTGGGATAAATATGAGGGTGAAGCATAACAGGGTGAACAAAAAGGTAAAAGACAGTGTGAAGCTGCCAAAGGAGGAGGTACAAAGGTGATGGGGAGTAGGAGGAGGGGGTCCCGATCTCTCTCCACAGGTGACCATGCCCCACCCAGGACGGCGAGCTGAGATGGCAACCTCCATCTCCTACTTCTTGCTGAGGACAGGGACCTCATGGGGGGACAGAAGACACTGGGGCCACCGAGTCCTCTGCTAGGTGCTGAACCAGTTTGCAAAAAAGACAGGTTGCCTCTCCCATAAAGGCCATGATCCAGATACTGTCCTGATATTTTCTTTAAATACTTTCCAGCCCGTCATTTTACTGCATTTCTAGAGCCCACAAATCCATTTGTACCTCAAGTGGGATGCCTGTGCACCCCAGCCCTGGTTGGCTCACAGGATTTCTCTGCTCCCCGTGAAGGAGAGTTCTCTGGTCCAGCACCTTTTCGTCTGAGGGGACAGACCCCTTTGATTTACTTTCTGAACACCAGGATTTATTGTGATTTGCAACGATTCAGCCCTCAGCACTTGAAATGTTTATGCCATTTTAAAATATTAAGAAATATAATAGTCACAAGTATAACATAAATAAATTTAAATATAATAAATCCCTCTTGCTTCCAGCCAATGCAAACTATGAAATGAGAAACTTAGGGACTGCCTGCCTAAGGAAAAAGAGACTAAATACACTTATACACACATGGAAGACTAGGGATTTCTCCATCCTGGGAAATGCCTTGAGACTTAACCCCGTATGCCCAGAGAAGTTTTTTGCTGTTGGTTTAAAGCAACCTTCTGTAGGGTCCTTTTTCAGAAGCCCACTACAAATGAAGGAAAGCTACAAACTGAAGGAAAGCACACTCTCCGACACCCCAGTAAACCGCTGCTCAAGGCTTGGCCAAGGAGGGGGCTTTCCTAAGCCCTGGATTTTAAGCACTGAGACCTGACCAGCATTTCCCCTGCTAGTCTGGCATTCCCCACATTGGTGTCTGTCTCCCCATTTTATGCTCAGTCAGCTAACTCTCCACAGCAGCTACGGCACCTGGGTTGATGTTGACATCCCACTTGGTGCCGTGGGACCGTGATCCATGACCATGCTCTCCAGACGCTATTTAAGACCAGAAAGTAAAGTCTGCAGGTGTAGTTCTGCTACTACCATGTGCAGGCGAGAAACATAAAGAGCAAAATGAGGATAACTTAGATAATGCTATTTCAGAGACAATGTAACTTAGAAATATTTAAAATATCTGCAATGACTCTGATATAAATTATTGATAAAAATACACAACATCGTATCGGTGGATAAGAAAGGGGAACACTAGACCTAAAATCAGGGAAAATACACTTCTCAGAGGCTATGATATTAGTGTACAAATAATTTTCTAGGACAGTAATATCAACTTCAGCTTTTAGGCTGTTTAGTACTGTATTGGACCAAACCATTTATAGATATGCAATAAAGAACAATCTAGTAGTGCCAAAAAACAGAAGAGATTATGGTGAATACTCTTCCTCTGGAGTTAATAAATGTAAACAGCTATGTCCTTTTTCCTTTTAGGTATAATATGATAAGAATCTCATTCTCTTTCGAATGTAGTAATTCTTCAGAAATATCGTCCAAATAGACCAGAATTATTTTCAGCATAAAAGTTGCCTGTTGACGGTTCACATTGACTAATCTATGTTCAAAAATAACAAGAAATTTCTTTGGCTCTGCTTCTATTTGAGGAAAACATTTTACACTTAGAAAAATAACAAATAAGAAATAACATTCTTGGTTAGCTAACACTCCACCAGATTTTTCACCCTTATACCTATGAAACTTGCAAGAATCACTGACATTTATATACATATTTTAAGGCACAGTTTGGCTCAAGGAAAGAAGCACTGGAATTTTGTGTGTTCACATGACATCATTCAAATTTAAATTTATTTAAATCCTAATTTTTATTTTCTGTAATCATGGGGTTTTTTTTCATCACAGAGAAGTTAAAAAGAAACATCTCAATAACTGCAGTCGCATTAGCAGGACACAGGAAAAATTAAACCATATTATTAAACCATATTAAACCATATATTTTCTGACCCAAATATCAACATTTGATTCTGGATTAAATTTGCATAGTACACACTTAATTACAGTCAAACCATTATTAAGCTCTTTTAAAAAATCTAGTTTCAATGTTTGATGAGAACAATTTCACCATTAGACAGTGCTAAGCTTGTTTGTGAGCACAGGACTAGCACAGAGCCTAAATCCTTTGCTGCCCTCTGAAATACTCTGAAAGAGCTGGACTTCTGCACTGCAACCTGTGTGTCACAGAATTACATTTTTATATTTGTCGGCTTTAAAAAAAAAAAAACAAAACAAGGCAAACAGTACCCTTTGTTACTTTGAAAAATAAAAGTTTTTATTAGTAAAATACCCCCTTGCAGTGCTCAAGCCCTTGAGTTCAAGTTCAACAACCTGAATTAACACTCAAAGCTAAGAGCCTTCTTGCAAACACATGAAGAAGTGTTTTGTGCCTCTGGTTGAAAATAGTCTGTTTAGTACAGTGACACCTAAACCAAATTTATTTTCTTCTCCGGGGAGGACAAATAAAAATTAAACCTTGCATCCATTTCTCCCAGTGCATAATAGTCTGTAAATAAGTTCTCATCACACTGTTTTTCAGAAGTACGAATAATTCTTCACAGGTGAGTTTTCCATTTATATTCAGAACTGTATAGCAGCCCCACTCTTTTTCATGCAGCTGTTAGAATACTGAATCAAGTCATTGTCCACTATTTATAATTTCAGAAAGAGCATGAAGTATTTCCCAGTTATTCTAAATCAGTCTATTTGGCAGAACTGGCTTAAAATAAAGTAAAAAAAGAAATATAAACAAACCCTGGAAAGTATCTTTGTGAAACTTGCAGAATTTCAAGGAGAGCTCAGAAAAAAATTATTTTCTTTTTCCTATTGTAGAAATTTTTCAATCAAAAAGGAAGGGAACTTCTAATCTAGAAACACATTCTCAGCAAAGATGACTTCACTTTGTGAAGAAGGGATCTTCAAAAGAAAACATCTTGCATATGAAGTATTTTTACCTCACTAAAATAGAAGGTAAAAGTAAAGGCATGTTGCGTTACAGCTGCTACACTTATTAAGGGCCAGCCTCTCTGTCACTTTGGTCCCATCAGGTAGTACCCAAATTCCTTAAGTAATCCCACTGAAACCAACGGGAAAGCTCACAGAGTAAGGTACAACTATTGTGATTAACAGTGGCAGAATCTGACCTTAAGGTCATTTTAATAAGCATTCTGGTGACTTGCTATTTCCTAAGGACCCCTTTTCATAATACATTCCATAAAAATAAGCTCTAGAAAGATACGGTTTCTCCTGCTGCAATATTCCAGACATTCGGAAATCCTGATGAGAACACAATGTGGCCAGCTTGTCACGGTGATGGAACATCTGTACACTGAGGGCAACGCAAATGACAACATTAAACTCTCCCCTGTGGGTCTACCCTGCAGCTGTCCTGGCTTTTCACCATTGACAAACCAAGATCACAGGTCTGATGTTGTCCTCCTGGTCTGCACATCACAAAATTCCCTACCTGGATGATAGCTACCTGCTTTAGAGAAAACTGAATGATGAAAACTAAGGGTGAGGAAGATTTATCAGATAATTTTGTTCATCACCATCCCAGGGCAAGATTATTCCCCACAGGATATTCTTCAGTACTTTGTCTAGTCTGGCTGTAAGTCGCTATGGCTGAAGGAATATAGGCCGGGACTGAGCAAGCCTGGCAAAACTGTGTGGGGAAACTTACATTATCCCAGCTGCAAGCCAAAGTGTATTAGTCCATCACTTTTAAGAGCACAAAACCTACTGACATTTTAAGCACTAGGTTCACTTCAGCTAACATCAGCAGGGCCACGAATACCAAACATACCTTCAGGGCCAGAGCTGGGCTGGGGAGCGGCCACACAGCCGGCAGAGTCAGATTTGCTTTTGTGTGAACACGGACATGAAAGAGTCAGGTAAAGCCTTTCCAAAAGCACAAAAGAGGTGTTTAATCTTCAATATCAGGAAGTAAAGAGGAGGTTAACATACACACCCTACTGGGTGGAAAATATGCCGATGATGCTGCTGGCTTTGCCAGGGCAAAAATTTCCCAACTCCCTAACTTAGGGACTGTTGCAGGGAAAGAACCGCACTATCTCTGAGTAACTTCTGCCCTTGCAGTTTCCCACCACCGACGGACGGCTCCTGCAGCCAGCAGGCTCTGCTGGATCCAGTGTCCCAAAAATAACCATTCCCCTCCAGTATCTTTATTGATGTGTCTAAGTCTAAAGTCTGAAGTTTCAACACGGTCCGGGTTATCAAGCTACTTTTTTGCCCAATTTAATTAGTAAGTTTACACTCTGAGATAATGGTAACACACAAAAGTGTCAAACTATTCCTTAATTATCATTTTAAAGTTCTAGCATATCAACAAAAAGTATCTTACAAAGTGTAAAAGTATCTTATATAAGCAGAACTTTTTGACAGTATGTCAACAGTAAAAAATATAAATGTGGTCTATTCTCTCTCTGCATTATCCTCTAGCTGTTTTCTCTGCGCAATAAGAAAATAGCACATGGTTTACATACTGACCTGTCTAGCATAGAAGAAACGGAAAAGGTAGAAACCAACTGGTGCTGCTGCTAAAAAAATACTTCATGTCTTGAGTACAAACTGTAATATCCTACAGAGATTAATATAACCATGCTAGGTTTATGGTTATTCGTTATTAAGCTTCTGGGAAAATAGAACAATATATCCTGATGGTTTTAAGTACATATTAGATCCTCTGAGTCACTGCTGATTATTTAGCCCATATTTCTGTCACCATATTTCAAAATTACCTGAGAGCATTCTGAATTTGTAAAGTTACAAGAAAAATTGGCAAAAATAACTTTACCCTTAAAAAGGACATTTAAATGTTGACTGTAGCAGACTCTCATCAAGAGACCAGCCAGAAAATGGAAAGCAAGAGCAGGAGGCAGCTAACAATAACTTTGAACTGACCCTCAAACATCAGCTACCAAACGATGCTCTCAGGACCGCACAGATTGTATTTCCCATAATGGGAAATAAAAGCCCATCATGTTCTACTCAAGTGAACAACTTGCTTGGGTCACAGGACTAAGAAGCTAAATATTTCTAGCAAACATAAGTATTTACAATGTCCTGTTTTAAAGTCTGCTCTTGTGTTGGCCTTGGGAGGGCAAGAGTAACCTGGCCCACCCCTTTTAAAGTGTAAACAGATCTCTCTGTAGGTGGAGAGGAAAGGGTAAATTAATTAGCCAGCATTTCTTTTGTCTTACAAAGCTTTTTGTTGAAGTGGGGAGGAGAGGAGAAGGAGGCTGGAGGAAAAAAACCAGCCTTTGCCCAAGGGCCTTTAGCAATACTCCTGAGTAAAAAAAGATGCCAGCCAAATTCAGAGAAATAGCCCAGACACAAAGCTGAAGCAGCATTAAAGCACAAATTATGTTAACTGAGATATTTTATGCATATCAGAGGAGCAAGTTATGGCCTGGCTTAGATCAGCCACTATCCTGGTAGGTACAGAAAACACTGCTGAGGAATTCAGCATTTCAGTAGGCAAGATAGAGCAAGAGTGGTGGCAAATGTTTGCAGCAGATGAATTTTGCAATGAAAACAAAACAAAAAAAAAAGGATTAGGCAGATCATGGATGGGTGGTTCAGAGGAAGATAAGGAGACCCACACTAGCACAGGTGATTTCCCAGCTTGGTCTCCTCTCATGCTGTTTGGGTGCAATGGGTTCAGCTGGAGTATCCAAGAGTTAATCCCTTTTACAGACCCTGGTCTAGTTACTGGTGCAACTCTTCGGGCACGTATGCACCTCTGAAAGCCTGAGCCTGTGAAGCCCACGGACATGGCTGCGGAGAAGAGTGAGGTACAGCCTGGTAACAGCAGCAGTGAAAAGGTAAAAATTTCGTCCTCTATTGCCTTCATCTTGAACTCGCCCCATCTAGCCTATCTTCCCTGTCTCTTGAGGAAGATTCATTTGTGATCGCTGAGGAGTTGATGGCTATTTTATTTACCGCACACAGCAGCTCTTGTTGCAAGGATACAACCAGCATCCCTCAGCTCCAGTTCTCTGGGGATTCATGCTGTTTTTATAGCCCTGAACCTCACCTCTCCCTGAAGGCGGGACTCCTGAGAAGTATTGCATGTTTTATACACAATGCTGAGGTTGCTATAATAATCAGTCCACCGTAGATTTCCTCCTTAATGTATACAGCTCATTAAACACCACAGCTTTAGGTTTATATTTCAGCAATTCTACTTAAAAACAAAACAACCATATTAAGTCGAGGGCCACACTCTGAACTCAGCTGGTGGAGTACATCCAGTTTTATAGAGCTCTATCCAGGATCAGAATTTGACTCCAGGATTACCTTGAGCTTAAACAAAGCCCTGAGGTGGGACCTGCCAGTAACAATGAGGGCTGAGGAGCAGACCTTGCTGGCTGGTAGTCCCACTGCAGCACGTCTGGCGTCCTTGGTAGCTCCTACAGGCATGTTCGGACCTCCATCGACAAACACTCAGGTCTTCTGAGTGGCTATTTTGTGGGACCTTTAGACAACTGTTGATGTGCTGGCCCTCAAAGAGAAGAAGATGAACAAGACCAGGTGGAAGAGGTGGAAGAGGTGGAAGAGGTGGAAGAGGTGGAAGAGGGAGAAGAGGAAAAACCCTGGGCTTAAAGTTTCTCAAAGCTTCAGCCTGGAAATTGCACACAGGCTAAGGAGTCAGCCCAGGCCCCCCACTCCATCCTCTGCCAGATCTGCATCCAGCATTCCTCTCTATGTTTACAGCTGGGGAGAAATTGAATTACCTACGCAGTATTATTTTAGCATAAACGAACAGGAAGACTGCACCAAAATTGATGACCCAGCGAGTGTTGCCCCTCCCTGACTGTACTGTATATGCAGAGCTTTCTAGACTCCAATTTATTGGTTTGTCAGAAACTTCAGTTATTTTCATCAAGTTGAGTTTTACATTAAACATTCCTCCACTTAATTGGAACCATGCGGATACATTTGGGCAGCATCCATATTCCTGCTCAAATAAAAGGGGTACTTTGTTACAAATTCAGCATACTTTGCTGTTAAATTATATTTTGCTAGCAATTACAATTAAATATGAAGTTCACACTTAATAGCAGACCTTGTAATCATGTGGGAGTAGTTCTCCTTCCGTGAACATCATGCGTGGGTGGGAGAAGGGAGAGCCCTGCAGCCTCATTTTAATAATGAAATAAACAGTTCTGCTGGTGAGTAATTCAGGGATCTTAAAACAAGGGCAGTGGCAGGATGGAAATTGTTTAAGAAGCTTATTTAACCTTCTCACCTGCTACTTCTAGGTCTCTCAAGAATTACCCACCCAACTGCAGGCAGACAGGAGGAGCACCAAGGGATTTGGGAAGGGATAAGGGAGCGGGGCAGCGGTTTGTGTCACGCCTGATTTCATTCTTGCCTTTAGTCCCCTTGTGAAAATTGTTGAGGATAGCAAAGTCATACGTGCAGAAAGCTTTTAAAGTTCTCTTTTTCTCCCCCTTGAATTCTGAATTATAATCACAACAATTCTCTAAAAATGGTCTGCTTTTCTGGCATTTGTCTTGGAGAACAGGTAATGCTGGTCTGCAAACTGAGATTTCATTACAAATTCCGTTTATGGTTTTATATTCTTATGCTTGTTCCTGTTAGCCATAAGTGTGCCTGTTATGGAATGGTATCAAGTGTTTTCATTAGAAGATGCAGAGGAGACATTTTGCTGTGGAAAAGAGGATTTGATACTTCAGCCAGCACTAAGCAGGCTCTTTCAATTTTAAAAATGGAATGTGAAATATTGCAACTATTACATATTATGGCAGTATTTCTACTATCCTGAAACATGTTTCTACTGGCATGTCATGGGATTATAAAATACCAATTACAATGAAAAATACAAAATATAAACCCTATAGGAAATCTTTCATATCCTAAGTCCGATTTTGATTATTTTTTTTTCTGAAAATAAATCTTCAGATTTGGATTTGTACATGTGGAAAACTTAGGAAAGAATCTAAGTGACCAGTTCTGAGGAGACAGTGGGACGAAATCTGCTTTATTAAAACAAAGAAAACCCAAGATTAACTTGATGAAAATATTTCTGCCCAGCTCAAGCTCATTTCCTTTGTCTTTGCCCTTAACATTTCTTGCTGACTTGCAAATGAACATAATTTCCACACTGCCCATTTGGAAGCAATTGGAGCTTGTCCTCCACATACAGTCAATACTGCCCAGCTATCGTGACCCATCATTCAATGCAAAGCATGCCCTGCTTTCCCTCTGCTATGCCAGGTTTGGAATGTTTGAAATGCAGCTCCATGCATGTCCAACTCAGAAGAAAAGCAGATGACAAGACTTGTGCTGTGTTAGCAATTCAAAGGAACTGCCCTTTCTGATGCTCATGTTTGTGGCCACACATTACTGGCAAACTGGAGATGCCTGCGTACCACACAGGCTGCAAGGACAGGATTTATGTCCCCAGGCACACGATTTTCACACTGAGACTTGCAGCAGATACCACAGAAATCTGAACTGAGCACCTCCTCACTGCAGCATGGAATTTAAATAAATGTTTTCCCTCTTTAGCCTGCACACATATCCCGTTTCTTTCCACCGCTGTTGTTCCTGCACAACGTGCACATGGAGACACCAGCTCCACGCAGTTCTCTAGGGTGGAGGAATTAAGTAGCTATGAGAGCTACAGAAAGAGAAAGCACCATCCTATAACACTATCACCTTCCTTCTGACATCACACCGGGGAATTAAAGTCAGAAGAGCACACTGTTCTCACTGTAGAGCCCGTCTTACTGTTTCCCTGGCACAAACTGCTGAACTCTTCTGGTCATTCCAAGAGCTGATGTCTCTCTTGGGGGTCGGTCATCCACAGAGCTCACATGTCTCCTGGGAATCCCGAGGGATGGTGAACCACTTCCCAGGTTCAGCCTCTTCTGCTTTTACCTCTCATGTCTGCCTCTGTAGTCATTACACCTGTAAATATCGGAAAGTCCATTTATTTCCAGTTACAGATGGATGAACCCTGAGGTGTTTGAAGCACTGAAGATCCCTGGAAATACTCCGGGGGTTCCCAAACCAGTTCCAACTCAGAAAACACTTTTACTTGCTACAAGTTAGGTCCATGTTTCTCTCACCACACTGTTTTCTAGACACGATTTCATTTTAAGCTGGGAAAAAGATTTTCTTTACAACTATCTTTTCTAAAAAGATGACAAACATGACTGCACAGACAGAACATCAAGCTTTGGGATCTGTGCTGTTTGATTTGTTTTGAAATGTTAGAAAATAATGATCCCTAAAACATCCTAGAAGTGCCCCCACTCTTAAAAGGTCCCGATGGCTCCCAAAGGGCTTCTCTGGCCAGCACATTGTGATTTATTTCACAAGGATTCTAAGTGCTGTGTTCCAGCCCACACTTCAGAGGTGGCCAGATTTCCCCAAAGGCAGACAGCATAAGAAAATTGCAGCTGAAGAGGCAAAACCAGAAATATTCCACTGAGCATGAAGCACTGCATTTCTTGCAGAGCTTGAATTCATGTCCCCCTTATCCTGCAAACATGCCTGAAAAGGTACCACATGAAAATTACTCTGCTGTGCACTGATAAAGGCCTTCTGCACTTTAAACAAGTCCCCTTCAACAACACATATTCTCATCTGTGCATTTTTAATAGAAGCATAATTTTTGTCATGTGTTATAATGAACAGCATACAACTAAACAGAGCATGTAAGACTGTAATTCCATCTGGGAGTTTGCTGACATTGACAAACCACTTGGGTTTTGCTTTGGTGGTTCATGCCATAACAGCAGCTCAACAGGATTACAATCCTGTGAGGTATAGCTGGTTATAGGCATTATACCATAAGATAATGTCAGTATGTTTTATTAAAGCAATGGTTTGAATTTAAACTTGTTATTGAAAATTCTCATCAATGGTCTGATAATAAGGTGTTAAAATTATCTTTATGTTATTACCTGAGTAGTTTGTTTATTGTATTTAAGATTCTTTATCTCAGGCACTGAAAATACTTTAGTTGGATTTAATTATATCTATTCCAAGGGACTGAAGCATCTCCCTTGTAATTTTGTGGCATCGCTACTTTTATAGGATATGAAAACCAGAACATTGCACTGCCCATAAAGGAAAGTGAACCAGACAAGTCTAGTAATTTCATAGTCTAAACCAAGTTAAACAGATACACACAAAAGCAGATAAAGTGAAAACTGTGGGTGTACCTTTTTTTTCTTTAATTTCCAGACACTAACAGCGATAGCACTGGCACTGCTAGGAATTGTTCAAAATACATAACAACATTTTCCTTTAATTTGATTATAATAAATAGCTCGGCCAATCCATGTGTGCATTTCCCTCAAAATGAAGCTTATGCTAGGGCACATTTCCCTCTTTTCTGCAACTAAAGCTATGAAACCCATGTGAACAGGGCCTTGCACTCTTCTGCACTTTAGTCCCAGGCTGTTTGGATCACCATGGGTTTTAAAACTTTCAGTAGTTCATCCTATTTCTAGTGTAGCCTCACTCTGCTAATTGCCATTTAGTTCACAGTGAAATAACTGCACTAATGACTTCAGCAAAGTCCAGATGTTCTGGGCCAGAGAGAAGGGAAGTATTTCTGATCTGAATTTTTCTACTTACACAAACTACTGGAAGCAGCCACGACTGCCTGACAGAAGACTGGGGGCACTAAGTCTGATGTCCCACTGTTTGTCTCTGCCATGTGCTCTGTGGAAAGGTTATTATCTAACATCCCATGTACTGGATTTCCAGATTTCACCTTTCGCACCAAGTAAACATTTAGCAGCACTGGCAGGAAAATCACCGGGACAGGTCATGGCAGCCCACAGGCACAGGGCACAGAGTGCAGCTACGCTTCTTCCCCTTCCCACCAGTGGCTTTATGGAGCTGCTGCTTACCCAGCATCAGCACATCAGCCTCAGATGACCCACCACTGCTCCCAGATGTTTGCTCTGTTCAGCCACAGGCATTATCGTATACTGGGAGAGAAGAGAGGTACTCACACCATATCCAGTCAGCAAAATTAGGGGAAAAAACTAGAGGGAAAGACTGCACAAAGAGTTGGTGGAAGCTCTTCTGCTGGAGTCTATGTGCTCCGGATCACCATCTGGAGGATCTGCAGACAGAGACAACATTTGCAAATCACCTGATCTAACCGCCAAGCTACCACTTAGAATGTTAGGGGATACTGGGGTACATTTGCCCAGTTATCCTAATTGCATGCAGTTTCAGACTCCACTCTAGACCAGAAAAACTGAAACTTAACTTTCAATGTAATTGTTCTTCCACTCTGTGGCTAGGGTCTTCTCTGTAGTACAAGATCTTTGCACACATAGATTTCACAACAAACTCTCCGAGAGGAGATATCACATATACTGGCAAGAGATTTTTGCTAGCGGTGTTTATTCCAGCTAACCAAATGATATAAGTCATACCTCTCAACAGAGCCTTTTGCCGGTATAAGAACATTTACCAGAACTGACGATTTAATTAGTGGCATGTTTCTTTTCTTCTCTTCCCATACCCTTAGCTGACAAAGCTGTATATGCAAAATGTTTGAATGCAGACAGACCTATTACTTCTGGGGAAGCTGCGCAACAGCCAGCAAATGATGCCAGCATTGATGGGGGAGCGGAGGGGGCTGAAGCAATACAGCCATGACGTGCGATGAAGCAGCCTTCTGACAGACCCTGGGCAATGTCCAACAGTAACACACAAAAATCTGAGGTGGGATTTAGGGCTGCATGTTGCTCTTACAGAAGTTCTCTGGAGCCAAGATGGAAGGAAACAGAAGTAAACCACCACTGAAACCAGTTTCTCTGTGATTAAGATGCCTAAATCCTCTCACTCAGCGCGTGTACTAAATTCCCATTAGCCTTAAAACATTACAATGATCAGAAAACCTTCAATATGGCACCTTCCCACCAGGACGTCTTTGTCATCCAGTCAAACCCCCTCACTCAGCTAACCAACACAGATTTTTCCTCTGTTAACATCCTGCAATTACATTGAATCCTAGGAGGGCGAGATGGGAAAGGAGAAAGGCTTGGGGGGCCAGACGCTATTATTTCTTGAACATCGTTAATAGCATTGTCAGCTAAGTAATTAAATCATCCTCATTAGAAACACAACACAGAAAGAACGCAACTTGATTCCAGGTGGGATCCATAACACTGTCAATTTTTAAAAATATTTCTTACAGTAGGAAAATTTGATCTGAAGTCATTAAATGAATAAATTTGGAATATTTTTTTATAGAATCCCTTTTGTAAATACGATACTTTAAAGGAAGTTACACTATATACACACATAAACAAGAAGAAAATTTTTGTATATTGGTTATGATAATGTTTTGTGCCAAGTACCAAAAAATTACTGGAAAAACACTTAATAACTATGTAATGTTTTATAATACTGTCAGCTGAGTGATTTCCTGCTCCAAGGGGGGACACGGCCCTGCAGCTTATTTCACCAGGTTGCACTCAGGGACTGTTCCTATGCATACAAGTGCTCTTAGTAGTTACCTTGTTGGTGATGATATAAAAGGGGGTACAGAACACACCCTCTGCTCTGCCAAAACCCAGAGACATGAGATAGTTTTGGTACAATAGGCAGGGGAAAGAAAAGGCTATAGAGAAGATATTTGGTGTTTGTTTTTGAAGCTTTAGTTTTATCCTAGGATAAAGGAACCTGAGCATCTCTGCCACAGCTGAATCAGGAATGCTACAAGCTTTATTGAAAGCACCACTACTGTAATAGAGCTAATAATAATTTGTTTACCTCAGGATTGACAAATAAAATAATTCAGAAGAAATTAATCAAGAAGAATTCAGGAGAAATTAAGACTGGGTAACTCAGACCCTAGGGCAGATCTGCAGCATGGATACATCTCCCAGAATTGTCGGACAATTTGCAGCTTGCATTGCTGAGCACAACTAGAAGGTGGTGTCACCTGGAAGAGGTACAGCCATGCAGCAAGTGCCCTCTAGCTCTTTGTTCCTTCTCCCCTTCATAGGGATCACCGCTGAATCAGAGCTGCATCTTCCCTATGCCACAGTGATCCCAGCACCTATCTAGAGTGAAAAGTGTTTAGACCCTACCTGTCGGGCATTTTGTAGGGTTGCTTTGTTTCCTATATTCAGTGAAAGCAAAATTGTGCATCTTTCCTATGGTTAGACACGTGTAGTTTTGCCCATATTATATATCACTATGGCTAGATACAACTCCAAGCTGGTTTGTGCAAAAGGTGGGCACACAGTTCTGATTCCTTATTACAAAGGGAGGAGAAACTGAGCACCTCCTGTGTCTTTTAGAGTTTTCCAGAGGGGAGGAAACACCCTAACGATTACTTTTTAAAACATACCATACTGAATTAACATGCTGGGGGATAGTTGGCAAGGATCTTCTGTTCTATCAGGTGTTTTCATTCCAAATAATTTTATTTCTAGGACTAAATAATCTCCAAATTGGATTTAAGAGTTTTCCATATCAACTTCCACTGAAACCAGTGCAGATGAAGGGCCCGACTGTGAAAAGCTACTTGTCAGTTCTTCCTTTAAACGAAGGGGTAGTTACAGCATGCTCGCATTTAGTGGGATTTGTTTAGCTGACTTTCAGCATACCTGACTGGCCATGTGGCTTTGCAGTCTCATGGACTGCAATTTGAGCTTTGGGTTATATTCAGCTTGCACGCTGAGAGCAAAACTGCAACTTTGAACAGTTTTTAGGTGGTTGTGGTCAGGGTAAAGCAGCCATTTGGTGCTGTGTACACACTATTTTTAAGCACTGACCCCACCTTTGATCCTCTTCCAATGTCTTTGCCCACATACAGCTCATTAAGAGAGCACAACACGCTTCTTTCTCTGTGGGAATTCCTGTATTTTTAATGTTTTAAGGAGAGAGAATCTCCCCATTCTCATCAAACCTGAAGAACTTACAGATATTAGTGGCTGCTATTAAGACTTGAGCAGAAAAAACATGGAAAAATAAAACTAAAGGTCAGTCAGCTCAGGTTTTTTCTGGAACATATTAAGTCGGGGCTACTTAAATGAGGGACTCTGACCCTGACCTGGCCTGAGGTAGCACCGTAAATGTCCCTGCACCAGATGTATGCAGGCATCTAGGTCAGTCATCAGAAGTTCCATCTGCAGTGCTTCATTTCACTCACCATTTTAAATACCTACTTTAAGATGAGATTAAGTGACCCACATTTTTTTGGTTTGTAGCTTGTAGATACACAGGTTTGATAAACCAGCCTTGAAGTCATAAACAGAGACAATAAGGGAGAGATCAGGACGCTTAGCACAGGGAAGTCAATAGCATTCCTGGCATTTTGTCCTATGGACTGCTTCTGCTTTGTTTTTTTAAGAGAGTCATTGAAGAGAAAAAGCCCCCCAAACAAAGTCCCAAGAAATTACTTGGACTTCAGAGACGAAACTTCTCTCTCCCCATTTTCCAGTTCAGGACTGCGTCCACTAAGCAACAGATCAGGATCTCTTCTGCCTCCCCTCCTTCTCGCACCAAGACTTTAGCATTGCTGGGTGCACAGGTCTACCTTCAGCTGGGCAGGGGGGACACTAACATTGAGAGGGCTGGACTAGTTCAGAAGACAAATCAGTAGAAATGTCTACTAAAGAAATTTCCTAACACACAAAACAGCTAATAAAATGGACATTTGTTTACTAGAATAAAAATATGCCCAATTAAAGTACTGCACATCCAAAAATCCTTAAGGGATTCAGGTTTCTAAAAACAAAGGAGTGTGAAATTCTGACATTATTATTAAAGTTAAAAAATAAATGGGTACAGATGAGTATCTGCAAGTACATCACCTCCTTCAGGGAGGGAAATCCATGTGTGTGGACATTTGCACCTACAACACATTCAGTGGGGGAGTCAGGAAAGGAAACAACTTCATTTTCCTAGACTCCCTAGGAAAAACAAATTCAGATTATGGCAGTTTTTTTCCTTAAATAAACAAACTAAAAATTGCATAATAACAGTGCAGAAATTTCTCCTTTGCATCAGCACAGATTTCTGAAATATTAGACTATAATGCACTTAATAATATGATGAATTTGTAAATGTTTTCGAGAGTAAAGCAAATATCATCTTAACCTAATGAAACTTTTTTTTTTTAATACAGCTAAAAGAAAACATTAACTGCTTAATGCAGTTGGTAGCTGCTGTCTTGACTTTATGCATACAACCAGTTAGCTCATGTTTAAAGCTGTACAGATTTGTTTGGAGTTCTCATAGTCTTTCTGTTTGCTTTAATGTCATCCTATCATACTATTTTCTAAGTACGGGAAGTTTACTTGGAAACATTTATTTCTTTCAGTTGACCACAATTCCTTGAGATAATTGTTTTAACATTGCCTTTATGGCTAGGCTGTTCGAAGTCTACGTAGAATACCAAAGTTACCTTATGAGAACCTGCTGAATTTCTTTATGACTTTTCTCCTAGGATCCAAAACTCTTAAAATGCTATTCTCTTCTTCCATGCGGTCTTTTTCTGATGATTAAGAGCTACTGGGCTTCTAAGCTTTCTATTCAAAACATCTTCAAGGCATTTCCTTCCAGCCCGTTCTCTGATTTCTGAAATTTCTCATGGCTACCCAAGTAATTTTCACCAAGGTTCAGCATAAAGTTTCCCTAATGACTGCTTAACAACTGTCCATGAGCAGACTTCACGTTTTTCAGGACATTCAGATGCTGCAAACTGCCTTCAGGGCTGGGAACCACTGCAGCCAGAAACAGCCAGCCCCTCAGAGATGGAGAACTTGAGGGACCACCGGGACTCCCTACCAGAACTGGGGAGGCATCACATGGGTGAGACTTGGGTAGGTCTGAACAAAATTAATTCATGAGCCAATTGCAAATCAGCTCACCATGTACATAAACCTATTTTAGGAAAATAGATTTGGTACACACTGATGCTCTCCCAAACCAAAACATTACAGTAGTGACATCACAACCATGCATCTCTAATCAGCACATCATATGACTATCAAAGTACAGGATGATGGCAAGTCATTTGTATTTTGGGGGACTCTTTACCAAATATTCTGTAGATTAAACTTCTGTTCATTATTATCTGGGATTTTGTGTACAGGCCTGTCCAGGACTGTGATCCATGATGCATGCACCAGCGTACATCCGAAAGAGCTTCCAAGCTAAGCAGATGAAACACACAGCAGAAATAAAAAAACCATGCTACACTCTTTGTAGTTGGTGAGCTGAGGGACAGATTAGCTCCAGGTTTCACAGACATCACTGGCAAAGCTGGGAAATGATCCAAGACCCATGTCCTAACCATAAAATCGTGCTTGCCCTCCTGGCATAGAAAGGAACAGCAACATGCCAGAGATGCAAAGCAAACGCCAAGCTGTAGAATGGGGCCCTAAAGTATTTTGCTCCCTGGAGAGGGATTAAAGTCTTGCAGTACATATAAACACCTGCCTAATGATGACAGAATTGAATTTATTGCTTCACGCAGCAAAAATGCCCCAGAAATAAGATACCAGACCTACTATTGAGATCATCCAAAACATACCACGTGTTGTAGTTATCACAAGCTTCAGGTGATCAGCCTAAAACATCTGTAGCATATGTACTATCTGGTGAACACCAAGGCACAGCTCGTAGAAACTCTGCCTTGGACCCTCCAGAGATCATAAAGTAGCTGAGACATGATAGACTCGAAAAACACCTCACTTCATGAACCTTGACCACTACCCCAGCACAGCAGCTCCAGTGGAACCACTGCCAGATGCCTGACTGTGCACCCTCTCCTCCAGCTTATCACACTCTTAGGTTAGTGAAAACACATTTCTGAGGCTGGGATAATAGGTTTGAACAGAGACCTTAACACAAAACTGCTGCACCTTTTCCTTCGGGAATCAACTATCTTCAATAAGCACTTAAGCCACTAAGTGTTTCTAAAAGAAGAAAATTGGTTTTCAAAAATGTTAATCAAATGCCACATTTTAAACAAATCTTTCTAAACCCTCTTGATACATCCACACGGTCAAAAGCCAAAGCTGTATCATAACCAGTACCTGTTGGAACAAGTAGTATTATGCCTATAGAAAAAAGCTTTCCAGCTCTACTGGGTTTAAAGTTGGTAAGAGTAAGGTAATTTCCATTAAACTGTCCATACTAAATCTGACCACGATGTTAAATGTGGAGTACTCTAATTTATATATTGGGTGTAATATGGTTAAAATCATGGTACAAATGGCAAAACAATCTACACTGCAGTCATCTGATATTGTTGGACTTCATTTCTCCTATGAAAAAAAGGTTTCATGGCTTTTTATTGATAGAAGATGTAAGCAAGATGGTCGCTCTTGACTGAAGAGAGTTAATCACGCAGGTTGACGAGGAACCATATTTGCAGATCATAAATTAGGTGAAAAAGATCCATGTTTGTTTATTTTCATTTCTTCCCCTCTGGACAAAAATCCCTATTTTATTATCTGGAGCAACTGGCAAATATTTTAATACACAGTCCTTACAAATTACAAATTTAGCTTCACTCCTCACATCTCAAGCCAACAACAGCTAAGAAAGAAAAAACAAATAAATCCTTGCCCCTGCTCACCCTTTCACCACCTTCACAATTCTGTTCCTCTCAGAAAACACTTAAGAGAACTGGTGAACTTTGCAGTGTGCCAGAGAAACCAGTGCACACAGGCTATTTTAGATGAAAGGGAGAAATGCCTTCTGAAGTGCCAAGTGCTGCCTCGCTATTATACCAAAAAAGCACCAGCTCACCTTTTCTTCTGGATGAAACACCACGGAGAGAGAAAAGCTGATGTCTAATCTGGGCAGCCCTTGGTCATTAAAGTCTCTAGGGAGCAGGAAAACAAACAAAACCCAAAACAACAACAATTAAACAAACAAAATCAAAACACACACAAAGCCCCTTTCAACCCCTTTTGGAAGTAGTTCATCCTGTTGTACAAAATACTTGCAGGGCAATAGCCATTGTGTGTCAAATTCAGCCCTGGACTGACTGCAGTTTGAGCTGGCTTGATAAGTAGTTCTGAGTGAAAGACATCACAGCAATGTAATTCCCAAGATTCCCAAAGACACAGAAGATATGTTCACTGCAAGACTAAAGAAACCACAGATGGAAAAAAAAAAAAATAAAATAACTCTTTAATAAGATTACCTGCAAGTATATAGAAAGTTAGCTGGATTAGGTATGTTCACAGTTCTAATATTCTCAACTTAAATGAGAGCAACAAGGCTTGTTGTTTCTTTCATTTAATCTATCACCCTTAGCCACCTTCAGCCTCTGCTACCCTTCAGTTTTGAGCCAGCTGCTAATCAGGCAGATTCCTGAAAAAGTCGAGCTCCTTGATTTCCAAAGGATTGAAGTAGCCACCTCCTTTCTTCTTGCTTTACCTGCAAGTGCTAACAATTAATTTTGTGCCTTTTTATGACTGTGACCATGAAACTGGAGGTTGTAGGCATCCATTTGGGCTCTTTTAGCACTCTTGGGAGCATGTTCATCATATATTTTCCTACCAGGAATGCCCCACAGAGTGAGACTACTGTCTGTCACCGTTTTCTGTCTCCAACGGTGGCTGTTGCAGAAGTTGCTTAGGGAGAGCATGTGAAACGAGCCACTCTCTGAGGTTCAATCCTCATGCTCCTCCTGCATCCCGCTATTAGATTTCAGATGTCAGAAGGAACATTGCTGCCTATCCACAATAGTATCTGGTTTGCACCTTTTATCTATTAATTTGCCTAATCCATTTTGAACCTCTTGATGTGTTCTGACTCCACACTTCCTTGCAACAGCAAGTTGTAGAAATTCACCACATGCTTTGAAGAAAGGCACTTTCAAAAACCTGTTTTAAATTACATCCTATCAGTTTCAATGCATGTTCCCTGATCTGCTGTTGTAGGATTTGGTAAACAAGTTTAGCACTCCTCTTCTACACTGCCTTCTTGATTTTGTAAATCAGTTTCATCCCGGCTCAGCCTTCTCTCCAAACTGAAGTGAAACAACAAGCTTGCTATCACTTCCCCTTAATAGTTTTAGAAGTACTTTCCCAAGTCTTTTTTCTCTTTTTTTTTCGATTAAGAAAAATCCACAGTCTTCTTGAGACGCAGAGACCACTTGTATGCACTATTCAGATGCGGAGGCAAGAATATTTCCTACAGTGGCAAAATGTCACCTCTGGTCATGTTCTCTGTACCCTTCCTGATTTGGGCAATTTTGGCTGCAGCTCAACACTGAGCCAATGATGACAAAGCGCTAACTCAGCATGACTTCGATTACTCTATAGCACCACAGAGTTGTTTTGGAGATGCCCAAATTAACTCCAGACAAGAGACTAGATCACACAACAACACAGGATAATGCCATGCAGAGATACTTGTTTAAGCCTTGGAAGATTTACAACTACATTAATGCAGTGCACAGACTCCTTCCAAAATTTGGTAGTACCTTGCCCAGCAAGGGTGCCTACAATCACAGTGCAGCAGACAAAATGGGCAGTTCAAAAGGTCCTCCTGTGCGTTTGAAATGTCTTCAGAAAAATACCTCTCTTTTGGAGATCTCTCTCCTCTCCCACAAAGGCATCTGGAGCTCTGTATCCAACATGAAGTCCATGTACTACAGAGTTAATAATTACAATTACCAAGAAAAATCAGTGACTAACAAATTCTTCCCAACTTACAACTTGTTTTCAGTCACTGAGAAAATTTACCAGTACCCCATCTAAAGTCCAAGGCGTAGCCGTTATGTGACAGAGGAGGATGAAAAGTATGGACTACTTCCTTTTTACCCAGTCCTGCACATCTTCTCCCTCCCCATGTACACCACTGATGCACCTCAAAAAATATTTATGAGTTCTCATTCAAATACCTCAGCTGATAAATTTAATATCGCATTCCCTGGGGTAAGCAAAAAATAAAATATTGCATTGGCCTTCGCACATGTGGAGATTATATTACTTTACAATGAAACCCAGCAAGCTGCACATTACAGTTTTTACCACAATCTCCTTGGTAGGAATGTTTCAAATACATTGCATATGTGTGAATACAATATAAGCATAGTGAAATGCTTTGAACACTGTAATACATCAGACACTTGAGGCAGTGGGGAGAGAAAAAAAAAAGAGAAAAAAATAAAAGACTTCACCTATCTCGGCTCTTAAGCCTATACTGTCCTTTGAGTGTTCAATTTGACACTGGCATTCTCTAGTCTCATAGACAGTGCTACTTAAAACGTACAAAGTGAACTTCCAAACAACTGACTACTTAAACATATCCCCCCAAACCTCTGTAAGTCTGTACCTTGTTCATGAAATATCTCAGTGAAAGCAAGCAGACAAGTGTGTGTGCTCTGTGCAGTACAGCTCTGCGAAAAACAGATTAAAGGAGTCGCAGCTGTACAACAAAGTCCTTTGGTTCACGCAAACGCATTTCTACATGCTGTAAAAGCCTAAACATCTGACCGACTTGGATTTTACAAGGCTACAACACTGGAAAACACGCATAGAAATCGACAACATTCAGAAGCATTAAAGAGTTTCATTTCACATTCGTTTCCTATGTCGCCAGCTTGCTGGGATCACCGCAGCACCTGCCCCTGTAACTCCGGCCCGGGGAGCCCGGCGCCTCCCGGGCCTGCTCCCTTCTCTTGCCCGTGGCCCCGTTCCCGTAGCACGGGTGCCACCTCCTGCCTCGCCGGGGAAGCGCGGCCGGCAGCGGAGGGCAGGACGCGGCGGGGAAGGCCCGGAGATGCCCGCCGAGGGCCGGGTGTTGGGGCCCGGAGAGGGCCAGCGTCGCAGGCCTGGCCGCGGCTGTCTGTACAGCCCGCGGCCGGCACACCAGCCAAACCCCAACAGGGATTTGTCCTCACCATCGTCCCGAAGAGGATTATTTCCCCGTTCTACGCTTTGGGAAACTATAATTCACAAGCTAGCTAGCCAATCTGAGGCTTTTGTAAACTTCATTTATAAACAAACAAACAAAACATCTCACAACATGCTTTGTAGCTTTCTGTGCTTAAAGCAAAATTGCAATAGCTGTAAATGTTCAGCATTTCTACAGAACAAGGCACAGGCAAGTTGGTGCACCCAAAAAAAATGAAAAAACCACCATCAATCACCCTTTGTGAAAGTTTCTAAGTGACTTGGCAACCTACATATAGGAACTCGGTGGCAGCCTGGAGGAGATCTCATCATGGTCTACAGCTTCCTCACAAGTGGAGGAGGAAGGGCAGGCACCAAACTCTCTAGTGACCAATGACAGAACCCAAGGGAATGGCAGGAAGATGTGCCAGGGGAGGTTTAGGTTGGACATGAGGAAAAGGTTCTTCACCCAGAGGGTGGTGGAAAACTGCAACAGGCTCCCCAATGAGATGTCAGGGCCCCAAGCCTGACGGTGTTCAAGAAGAGACTGGACAATGCCCTCAGACACATGGTGTGCACTGTGGGGTTGTCATATACAGGGACAGGAGTTGGACTCAACGATCCTTGTGGGTCCCTTCCAACTCAGGACATTCTATGATTCTATAATTTTTAACCACAAAACCAGTCCTTTTTTCATACACAGCAGCCTTCTTCACAGTAGAGCCCTGGACAATCTTTAGGGTCTGCCAGTCTGCTTTGTCTTTGAATTACGTAAGACAACTGCAGAAACAACATCATACGGGGTTTAGACTGGATATCAGGAAAAAATTATTCACAGAAAGGCTTATCAAGCACTGGAACAGGCTGCCCAAGGAAGTGGCTGAGTCAAACGTACTTCACCACTCCCTTCATGGATAATTATTGACAAGAAATCAGTGGTGAGACAGTACCAGATTCTGTGTCTCACTGACTTGGCCTCTTGCTATTCCTGCTCTGTCTCCACCTACTATTGATGATGTTGACCAGTCTGCCTAAATATCAATCGCTTTTTCTTTCCTACACATTCAATCCTCCCCCTTGACCCACCATCTTGAAGTGCTCCTCCTCCCCCCCACCTTTCCTATTATGTCTGAAGTCCATGAATGGAAACACTTGAACTTCCCAATGGAAATATTTTAAGAAATTAGTTGGGGGTAAACAAACAAACAAACAACACCCCCGTGTTAAACAACTGACACAAAACAGAAGTCTCAGAAACAGTTACATTGCTTTAAGTTTAAAAAAAAAAAAAAAAATCAAAATATTTGAGATGGACCCTCTACTAGGAATAATTTCAGGCCATGGAAAATAAGCAATAAAACAATGTAACTAGGATCCCATGGGAAGGACTAGCTAATTTTATCTATATTCACAACCATACTAGCTCAGTCAGTAACAACATGATGGATTTTATCATAAGGTAATGGAGGCACTGCAATTCCATCCCTGTTTCTTGGCTGTAAGCCAGCATGGCCAAAAGTTTTTCTTCTCTTCTGAATATATGTAATAATCACTCATAGCTCATACCCAAACAGCATTCTTAGGTACATTTTCACATAATTTCAAGTAGAAGAGGCACATATAGTCCAACTTGCTTTCCTTTGAAGAGGACACGTAAATAGGCCTGAGGGTCAGACAGAATGATATTGCTGTTCACAATACTCAGAAAAGGATCAAGACATGCTGGTCTTAAAAGGCAATTCTAAAAGCCATCATGCCAAGTTTAAAACAGCCAGCCATGAGGGAGAGTCAGAACTAGCTGAGATTTTGATTTGGATATAAAACACATTCATGGAAGGAGAGAAAGAGTAAAAGGCAGCCTCTGCAGAAATTTATATTTAATTTATATGTTTTTAAAAGTACAGTAGCTTGCTAAATTCCATGCACATAAAGACATTTATTGTACATGTACTGACAAACATTGTATTTTGCTGCCCTGAAAAAAGCAAAGCTGAAGGGTGTTACTTGAATATTGTCCATTCAAATAAATGGATGAAAAAGAGAATATATACCATAGCTTGTATTGACATACAAACACTTTATATATATGGATACCGAGGGTGTTTCATTTTTTTGTGGAGGGGTTCTAGAAAACATGACCTCCATTCCCTTAAATGCATACTCTTAAAACTAGAAATATTTCAATTTTTTTCCACCCTATTTTCCTTCCTAAACCTGTCCTAAGCATCTGTATTATGTTATCCAACACACTGGCTGCTAACAATACAATCAATATAAAAGTTTATTTAGGGGTCATGGCTTTTTTTCTGACCTCAAAATGCAAAGCTTATTTTAACAGGGATTTGAACTCTCTCACTGTGGAAAATGTCTTAGAACCATTAAAAAAAAAAAAAAAAAAAGGAAAATTGAAGCATACTGGAATTACCATTTTTTGGAGTATGAAAACAGGAAATTTGCTTTAATAAACATTTTTCTGCATGTCAGCATAAAATACATTTTTCCAGTTTCATAACTTGATTGTAAAATTTTACAGGGCAGGAACTTGGCATGCCAGGCACCAACCTAAATGCCTATTATTTCATTGCTTTTAGAAAAGAATATCTGACCGCATACGTGTTCGTGGTTTTGAAGAGTATTGACATACAAACTCTACCATTGTGCTTTAAACAGTAAAACTTATCTTACAGACACTAACCTCAGTCAGGCTACAGCAAAGATGAACAGATTCCTGACACTTACTGAGCTGGGGGACTACTTAGAGGTAACAAATTTCCAATCAAATAAGTAAAACAGCTAGGTTGATTTGTACATTAATATTTTTCCCCTTGTGGATTTATATTTTTATGTAACTCTGCTTTGTGCCTAATAATCCTTCAGCAATACAGAATATTAGGTGAGCATTAAATGAGGGTTTAAAAAAAAAAAAAACAAACTCGTCAGTCTGTAAATTTTTGAAGTGTAGTTGTTTCTTTACTCATAGAAAGCATCCCCATTTTATGTAACACCATATTACTCACACAGGTCTCAGTGAAAATATTTTAAATACTTTTGTTTAAGTACCATAGAAAGTCCCCTCAATTGTTATTGAATTAGGAGAAAAGCTCCTGCAAGTCAGTGATTTCCAAATTTGTTTTCACTTGTTCATATAATAGTACATGATCCAGACTTATTTGGAATTGGAGGAAGCAGAGTTACCAGTGGCTGGAAGTTCAGCTATTTCTATAGAGTTTTACTGCCATAAAAGATTATATCGTAATTTACAATTGGTCACCTACATGAAGCAGTTGATGTGGATTTAGGATTTTTGAGTGGGCCTTCAATGCCAATGCATGATAAAATGAAGAATGTGTGTAGGATCCTTATATACAACAGCATACTTCACCGGTTCAATTTGTTAAGACGACTCTCAAAATAAACATTTGCTTGCTGACCAATGGCTGAAAAAATATACTGTGTATTTACTTAACTGTCTAGTATTAACTGCCTAAACCTATTGAGAAAATTGCCATTTCTTCTGTTTCCCTTCAGGCTACATAAATCAAGCCACAACTGTGCTCATCCAACACCCAGTATCTGGTTCAATAGCATAACAAGTTAAAACTCCTACTGAGGCTTCAGATCCCAAACACATCATCTCTAAAGATGACTGACAAATGCATGTATTTTCAGAGTTCCTTTACTTCACTGGATGAGACCTTCATGAAGCCCCCAGAAAAGGTAGCATGGCTTAGGGACCATGTTTGCACCAGTTTCAGCTACAGGGATACAGGAGGGGCACTGGCTTGCAGCTGGGATCTCCAGGTTCTGTAGCACAATGAACAGAATCAAAGAGGTGGAGTAAATTCTAAATCAGGAACATTAGTCAGAAAATACTGGGGATTACATTTATTTGTAAGAGAAAGTGTAATGAATACCATGTGTTTTAATACTAAATATATTTTTCTTCATGTGGGATTACTGCTCACCCTCCATAAAATACTTTTTGTATTAAATAAGACTGGAATATATACTTTTCTCTTGGCAAAGTAGGCAGACTAAACAATGTTCTCCAAAGGAATGGCTGGAGCCTGCAGAAGTGCTTGTGCAGCATGGAGATTTGTTACTGACAAGCCCTGATCCCCTGACATTCGTAAAAGGTGTATGGAAGGCAGGTATAACCAACTCCCCTACAGAAGCCACAGTCAGGGCCACAATTTCATCAAAGCAGGAGCTGTGCAAATATGTGCTGTTATTGGTGGCAGCATCCAGATGCTCAAGTTTATTACCTAAGGCAAAACGTACAAGAGACAGAAAAGCAGTTCCAGCCAGGGTGACGCAGGTGGTTCCAAAACAAAATGAGCTTAACTGTTCAAGATATTGAGTCCCACACAGGATGTTCTTCCAATACTGTCCAGAAGTCTGTACTTAGCACCTTCACAATGACTTACCAACATTTCTCCAAAGCACTTTGTTAGCTTTCTACTTCACATAGAAACATGGGAATTTAGGCCTGGAAAGGGCTACCAATCCATGCAAAACCACTAAACTGGTATTTTAGTCAAGAAAAAAGGAATTCATTCTGCTGCTTCTGCCAAGCAGAAGCCACAAGACATGCATCATTGAGCAAGCTATCCTGTATTATCCCTGCTTCACAACAAGGAAAACCTGCAAGTGAGATTAAATAAGATCAGCAGAGGAAACATAAGGGTCAGCTCTGGAACTCTAACTCCCAAGCCTTTAATTCCCAGTCCCACGTTTAACATTGTCTAACCACCTCTGTCCAGGGGACAGGTAACAGGTACTATTAGGGTGATGGCTATGTAAACAGTAACCCAAAGACTACTCTGAAATCATCTGAAATCCTGCAGAACTCATCAATACATCTTTTACAGCAAAACAAAAATACAATCTATCAAGAAAGCACGAATAAACCAGGTCTTTTTAGTCTACAAAGCAAAGATGTCAGAAAAGCATATGCTAAGTCTTCTGGTATGAAGAACTAGCAATCACTTCTCAGCCAACCTGACTAAAAACCAAAATAACCTTCAAAAAATATTAAGGTGAACCAGAAACTTTGGGTGGAATTTAGTTCTCAGGAAATACTTGAAAATGAAACATTACATGAAAAACCCTAACTTGATACCTAAGCATTTTGATCAGAAAATAAGATGTCAACCCACTTCCTTCTGGTGAAAATATTTAGGAAGAGTTGGTTCTGCTCCAGTGAAAAAACCCTTGGATTGAAGAGTTGTCAGTCCCTAGTATCAGTGTTCATTGCCATGTAAAATGATCAGGTGATTTATTTAAAGAAATAATATCCCTGAACTTATATTGAGGTATCTTTCCACTGTTGCAAAATAAACACTGCCTAACAAACTTGCTCCTGGACTCCAGCTCTCCTTGTTTTAACCCCCTTTTCCTAAGGAAATTTATAGCAATTAAGAAGAAATACATAATGAAGATACATTTCCCACCTCCTACACCCCCACCTCCCTAAAGAAGTTAAAATGCATTAAATATAATAGAATACTCTATGAAGTTGAAAAGTTAAGTGTGCTGGACTCTTATTTCCCAGATTATTTGCAGGTTTCAAATATGTAAAGTTCCTTAAAGACCTAGTTAAAATTATATTTAAGACAATAACTTGGCTAAACATATCAATTCATAATGTGACCACAATTCAAGTCTCATACAACTTAAGATTCAGTGTGCATCTCCCCATATATATATTAATAGCTTAAAAAAAAACCCCACAAAACACAAACCTTGTTATAAAGAATTTCCTTGCCCCTGTCAAAAATTAAAAGCAGCATACTAACTCCTAATCCATGTAAACAGACATCTTGCCTACATTCAGTGCGAATCTGAAACTGATGCTCTTGTACTATTCTAACCTAACCAAATGAATGTTAACTTACTGCAATCATGTTGTAGGTTGTGAATGTTAACAGAACATTTTTCTTTACCCAGCATATCCTATTTCTCACACATCTTCCTCTGAAGCACTGTAAATAAATACGGGCTGAATTAGAAAATTATCTCCTCACATTGCTGTATTGTCTAGCCTTACGGACAGATGCTCTTCCACTTGTAGGCCATACAACTTCACAACTATGACCTTGTTCCTAAAACGCAGTCCCACTGAGGCAAGAGATGCTCTACCACTGTTACAGCTGGACAGGAAAACCAGTGATATTGGAATGCAGCTTATTACTTTGAATTAGCTTTCTCCATAAAGAAATTTTGAGGGAAGTGCAAAGGGGAACAAATTCAGATATTCAACACACAAGGTGAACAGACTTCCACATCCTTAAGAGTATAGAGCTAAAGAAGTAAAAGCCAGACAATATCTACAGAATTTTATTAAAGCAATAGCTTTATCACCTGTATTTTTACTCTTCCTTTTCAGCAATAGTCCTTCTCCTTTAACTTCAGGATCACAATCTCAGAATTACACTTCACCTGTACACAAACATTTCCTTTCACTGATACCATTCCTATTCCTCCTCCCCATCTCCCCACCTCCATAGGCAAATTAGGAAATAGTCCCCTCTGAAACTTTGGTGTGTTAGCATTAGCACTTCAGATCACAAAATAGACAGTGTAGTGTGATACCATGCTCTACTCCATTCTCCTGAGTCATTGTGTTAAAAAAAAAAAAAAAAGCCAATCTGTATTTTAACCAAGAACCCAATCATCTGGAAAAGCTCAGCTTGCTTGCAGAGGCTTAGCAAAGACTTCCTCAAATTTGACAGTGCAAGTCCATGGATTTCATTAAAAAAAAAAAAACACACAAACAAAAAAAACACACCCAAAAAAACAAACCTTCACCCACTACCCTAGAAGAGCTTACTTGATTGCATGTTCGTTATTCTGCGTTCACACGTGTAAGGAATTAAGATGGCTTTACAACTCCTAGCAGGTAAAAAAAATGCCAATACAGAAGCAAGTTCAGTGAAGAAATAATTTTCAACCTCAGCAACACACAGATCATCAACCCCAGGTACTGAGCTCCAGTTCTGGATCCCAATTCCCTTTGTGAATACAACTGATAGAACAGCCAGCAAAGGAAAACAAATCATAAATCTTATTAGACTGCAAACAGTACCACCATTTCAGACAATCCTTTCTCTAAGATGTAGCTGAAAACAATATAAAAATGCAAATCACAAATACCGTAAGTGTATTTCATCCAAAACTCTTGGAAGATAAAGCTTCTTAAGACAAAAGATGAAGTGTCCTTTGGTGTGCTTTTATATGCAAGAGAGTAAACTACTCAGCATTACTAGCTAAACTCAACTGACAATTAGCTTTTCAACAGTCCGTGTCTTTCAACTCTATTTAAAAAAGAATATTCTTACAAGGATACATTGCTTGGTTTTAATCAGACTTTGAACAGGTGACTCCATCATTAAGTATACCTGAAAACGTTACTTCACGAACCTCTGAAAAATCCAGGTCACCCAGATCCAGCTACCACAAAGCTGACAGGACCAAAGCCAAGAGACATTTCAAGAGGTTTCATGAGAGCTGTAAGCCCAGTGCATCTGAGCCCAGCATTTGGAGAAGATACCTGCCTCTACACTACATGAATGACTGCAGATATATACTAAAAAAAAAAAAAGGGTGACAAAGCATAATGAAAATTCAAGCTCAAGAGCCCAAGAACTAAACTGATAATGCATTCCCATCTTCTCAGCCTACAGGTGCCCAACCCTATATACTCCCATTTACATCCTACTTATAAGTATAATGGGGCAATTCCTTATGACTCTTTAGACCTGCTCCACAGAAACTGTAAGACATATAAAACAACTTGCAGGAGAAAGTAAACTTGAATTCCAGTCCCAATCCCAATCCCACCTTATTGTCAAAAAGCAAAAAAAACCTGTCAAAAACACAAGTATCATTCAACTGCTAGGCAAACCAAGACACTGGGCAAGTCACAGGTCAACATTGCCTTGTCTGAGCAGCGAGAACTCTACTTGGCTACCTTGACTACTTAGCACTCCTATAGAATTAGAAGTACGAAATAATACTTAAAAGAAACTAAATTCTACCCACAATTTGCTTCAGAACTAAGTAAAGGGAGGGAAAAACCCCAACAAAACACCTTGTGTCAAGTAAACTCCCTGAATAAATTAAGACAGCATTTTAGAAATTCCTGCAACATCTCAGAAGAATTGGGTAACGGTTAAGGCCATCCTCCTCATTTGTTTCAGTAGAGGGAGCCAAATTTTCATCACAGATGCAGCAGTACTTCAGACTTTCCCTAACAAGTTACTCAGAATCTCTGCAGAAGTACAGGCCTAAGCACTGCCAAACCAATCACCAGCACTTTTGCAACCGAGAGGCTGTGCTAAATTCCACAAGCTGGTAACCTCTGAGGCAGGAACACACAATAGAAGCACCCTACAATACAAATGGCAAGGACTGCTGTTTTTAGCCAGCTGACAGAGATAACATACTAGTAAACTACACCAAGATCTGCAAAGTTCTTTCATCTTCTGACATTATCCTTTGCAGTTCAAATAACTATTCTGCAGATACCCACCCATTAATCACACACACACTAGTCAGGTTCAAAATTTATTTTCCATTCATTTCTTGCACTTGAAGTACTCCTCGATGACATCTTTGGCCTGAGATTCCTTGCCATAGTCCTGTAACACAAGATAACCTCATTAGGAACATACAGACCCATTCAAAATTTTACAACCTATTTTTAAAAGGACAACTGAAATCCTGATATCTTTTCTCAAACCATTCCTAAATACTCCCAAAATTCCATACAGGCAATCTCAAGGAATCTGCCAGTTGCTTTCCTTTCATTCTCTAATAAAAGACCATTTAAGTGTAACACCCATTGGTATGGATACAAACCAATTCTTTCTTTCTGCTTAAAGCCAAGCAAAGTACACAAAATAGCAGCACAAGTATGAACACACAGGCAGAAGGCATTAGTCTTTACTGTGAAGATGTAGCCATCTTTTGGGACCTCAAAGACAACAAAGTCTTCAAGGCTCGTACGGTGGCTTTACTTTACCAGTGTCATTTTAAAATGTGCTCTGCAAAACATTTTCAAATTGAGCAGATACATTGAACTGGCATTTTTTTCTGAAGCAAAACTTCATCTCTTCTTGTCAAAATATCTTTCTTTTAATGCTTACTGGCAAGTGGGCATAGATACTTTAAGGACACAACCATTAAGTCACAAAATTAATATCAGTATTTTAAATAAACATGAAAGGGAATATAGAACAGAGAAGCAGTTAATTTTTCACTAGCAACAATGGAAAGCAACTGTTTAAAAAAAAATCTAAGAGCTCTATTTAGTAGTCCCTCATCTAAAGCAACCTTATCTTTACTGGTTATTTTCAAAAGTCAAGAAACAAGCTATAGTATGATTAGCATCATCTTACTTTGACAACCACACAACTGCAGCCCACTACTTTGCGAGGTTTTCCTTCTCTGTCGATCTTGCAGAGACCTACCCATTCGCCCAGTTTCTTGTTGTCATCAACCTGTGTAAAACATTGCATCACATTAGAAGTAGCCATTTCTAACATAACTGGGTTCAGCAAAAAAGCTGCTGTACACTCAGAAGCATTGGGTAACGGATGGCTGCTTTCCTCACAGTTATCAGTAGAGGGAGCCAAAGTATCATCATTGTACAGCTTGTAAGTACTTCATTTTGAGGAAAAAGTGACATTAAAACCCCTCCTATGCTCCACAACCACTTGCAGCGTTAATTCTATTTCTTATTATACAGGACACAAAAAATCACTTGAACTCTGTTAAAGACCTGCTACACATCCATTTACATTCACAGTTTTTGTACTGTTTTTATGACAAGCACATAGAACTAAAACAATTTCTGCTGCTAAGCAAAATTTTACTTATGAGAGCCATATGCAGAATTACAGCATAGATTTGCAAAGCTTCAGCTCTCTATATGCTGAAAGAAGCAGCTTATATTGTTAGCAGGACAACTGTTTCAAACGTATGTCTGAAGTTCTGAAACTCACCTTTATTAAGTTGATCTGATGTTCTGCACAAAGTGCTTCAACTAACTTTACATATGTGGGTTCATCACAATTTGAAGCCAGAACACAAAGATGGGCTTGGCGTCTAAAAAAAATGACAACTAACAAATGTAACTTCAGATGCTGATCAAACTTTCTTTAATAACCAAAACCACAAAGAACCAAAAAAACTCAGCACATGCATTTCTAGACAGCCACTTCCCAAGTTTAACTTTTGGTTTTGAGAAAACGCATGTTTTTGAAATACTAAATATACTTTTTAGATGATCTACTACATTTATGTTTTTCATATATGTAACAGACTACACGTACATTGTTAGCTTTATTAACAAATTCTATTCCAGTTTTTGAAGCTTCTAAAAATCCCACTAAAAAATTCACATATTAATTGGAAAAAGGTGTAATGACTGGATCAACAGGTCCCATAAAGAACTAGTCTCACTATTAGAAAGCAAACAAGTTACAAGTTGCTTTTTCTTGCTTACCTCAGCATACAGTAATTTAACATTAGAATCATAATTACTAAAAGTTTCAATTTCCATGTCATTATAAGCTCTTTAGAACAATCTTTACTTACGTTCAAAGAAGCTGTTATGACAGGGCCCCAATTCTAATTAGGCTCTTTGTATACTGTGGTACAATGTTAAGAATACCAAAGGGATACCTGACAACAAAGAGAGCTGTATAGGTCTTCTGTGCTTAGCCTAATGTAATTTAACCACTGCAAAGTCAGTTTTGTCTGTGGGCTTCTTCATCATGAGTTTCACCAGAATGTTTCAGAAACATTTCCAAGCAAAAACCATCACACAAAAACTCCAAACAACTCTTACAAATTAGCTGTCAGTCATCTCAGTTGTATTCCTTTTCCATTATTTGGTACTTTGTCTTAGGTGGTTTTGGCATACAGGTTTGTCAGACTGCTATTCTCACTCATAAGAAGAGTGAAGGGGTATCCGACAAATTGCTGAGTCATCATCCAAACGCTGCAGCATTACACTTAAGCAGTCTTAGAAGCATGTGCCTAAATACAGACATACACAGGTGTGTATTTACATGTATATATACACATATATACAGTTCTTCAGCCTAGACAGAATCCCATAACTAATTACGCTGGTTGGCACATATATGACAAGCTTAAAACGCTTTAGATATTGTACCAAAGCAATTATTTACAGCTGCAACACAAACCCCAAAAGCTAGCAAAAAACTAAAGGCAGGCTACAAATTTCAGTTTTTCTTCATAAAACTTGAACCAACTCTTCCAGGTTAAGTCTGACACACAAATTATCCCCCCCCAATTAAAAACTTGGAGAGTTCTGAGAAGAGTTCTCACTTCCTAAAACACAAGTATTTTGAGCCCTATACTTCCACATACCAAAAGCATCATTCCATTTTCTTCGCAAAACCACTCTGCATGAAAATTCAATAGCACTGGGGCCACAAAAAGGCAGAACCTAATACAGTAGATGCTGTTATTCTTGAGTCACTGAGTTCAGCATCTGTATTTTAAGATAATAGTTAAAGACTCCAAAAAAAACAGCAAAATACAAAACTCACTAGCAAAACAAACCATCTTCTTGCAAAATCTTTCCACTAAACCTCTGGACAAAGTTAGCACTGTGTGTGCTCAACATAGCTAACCCAGCTTTGCAATTCAACATAGACAAAAAGGGAAAACAACACTTACTTGTCCAGGGCTTTGGCTGCTTCACGAATACCACGAGCTAGGCCATCATGGATAAGTGCGGTCTTCAGCACTTCTTGCAGGGCGGTGTTAACATCCATTACACCTCCAGCAGTAATGCTAAAGACACGACAGAAATTGCTCTTACAACTATAAGAAAAAGCTTCCCATTCACCTGCAAACATCCAGTCATTTAAAAAATCCATTAGAAAAGGAAGCTAAAGAACAACGTGAAAGGAGAAAGCGCAAAATGACGAACCCGAAAGAAACTAAGAGATTAAATCCTCTTAGCAAGCCGGCCAGCTGTGCTCTCTCCGCGCTGCCCCCTCGACAAGGAGAGGCCCTCCACACAGCCACCCCACAGTCAGGCCCCACGCCAAACACCGAGTCTCTCCCCAGCAGGAAGCAGGCGGCAGCCCCACGGCGGGGCCCGCGCGGCCGTAGCTACAAAGCCCGACGCAGAGCAGCGCGGCCCGGCGAGACGCGGCCCCTCCACCCGCCGCCCCCAACGGCCCCGGCCCCGCTCACCCTTCCTCGGCCATGGCGCTCTCGGTGGGTGCTGTCCCCGCCCGGGTTCCTGCTGCAAATACAGACACAGGCCGCCCCGGTGAGTGCCACCGGCCGTCCCGGGACCCCCGCCCGGCCCCCTCCCGCCGCGATGCCCCGCCGACCGCGGGGATTCAGCCCGACAGGCCCCGGCGCCATGCCGATACTCACCCCGGCTTCACCGCCAGCCACACGCGAAAGAGAAGGCGGGCCTTCCGCCTCACGCTTTTATAGGAGGCGAGGACCCCAGTCCGCGTGGGCGCGGGGCTGTCCGCCGCGCTGCCTGATCCGTCTCCTCGCCCGCCGAGCGCCAGGCCCCGCGTAGCCATGGAGACGGCGGCGGCGGGGCCGCGGGGTCTCCCCATCCATGGGTACCACAGCCGGCACGGCCCGGCCGCAGCGAGCGCGGCCTCCTGGGGGTAAATCCGACTTCAGCAGCTGGCCAGGGGGCCCAGGGGCCACCTGGGGTGCGTCCCGTCGTTTTCCATAGGGCAGCAAGTCCCCTGTTGCTGCGAAAGCGGCTTCAGACGGCACCGTTGCTCAATGCCTGCCAACCTAGAGGGAGCAAACCCTACTGGAATCCCTTGCCGTCAGTCAGTGGGGGTTACAGCACTTGACTGTAACTAAGAAATCTAAAATGTGCAACTTCACATGCCTGTCCCCGTCAGGTGCTCCCGCAGGCTACGTGTGTGTGGGCACTGACAGGTGGCTCGGCTGCTGTGCGCATGTGCGGCAGGGCCGCCACGCAGAACGTTAGGGACTGGAAGGGACCCTGAAAGACCATCTAGTCCAATCCCCCTGCCGGAGCAGGAACACCTAGATGAGGTTACACAGGAAGGTGTCCAGGTGGGTTTTGAATGTCTCCAGAGAAGGAAACTCCACAACCCCCCTGGGCAGCCTGTTCCAGTGCTCTGTTACCCTCACTGAGAAGAAGTTTCTTCTTATATTTAAGTGGAACCTCCTGTGTTCCAGTTTCCACCTATTGCTCCTTGTCTTACCATTGGTCGTCACTGAGAAGAGCCTGGCTCCATCCTCATGACACTCACCCTTTACATATTTTTAAACATTAATGAGGGCTGCAGCACAGCCACATTTCAAATGTGTTGCTCAGTCTGACATAGGCCTTTGTCCATCCCATCTGTCTTAGACTTGACAATTTGACTATTGGGTGGTCCACATACTGACATCTTTGTAAAAAAACACATAGGCACAAAACATAACAAAAATAAGTAGCAGATATTGAAAGCCATGGTTTGTGGCTGATGCAACAGAACACATTTGTCACCAACGTTGTTGGTCACCTTTTCTACAATGTGTCCTCCTTTGATCTTCCTGGTATGGTCAAGCGGCAGGCTGCAGGCCTAATCCAGGTGGTGAGGAGGCACTGACCACACAGTGACCCACCATGGCTGAGGAGGGCGGGAGAAGGCAAAGGTGGAAAGTCGAAACCACTCCTTTAGCTCAGAACTTCCCCACAACCAGCACAACCTTTCTGAGCCAGGGAAATCCTGGGCTTTCCTTGGTCAGGGAAGTGGCTGGGGGGCTGCAGCTGCAGCACTCCCAGGCTCCAGCTGTCTCTCTCCTTGCTGATATCAATTCTGGGGCAGTCAGGTACATAACCTTTACATTACAGATACCTAGAGGGAGCAGAAGCTAACCACAGCCCTCTGAAAAAGTCACAGAGGCAGAAGTGTTGTGTGGGGGCACTCCTCTGTCTGCACTCTGATCTACCAAGGGCAAAGCCAGTACGGACAACACTGCCTGTTACCCATGCTGACAGCTCCAAGGTGCATACAGCCATCTCCAACTATTGCATGAAACTCTGAACTTCTCCACTGCAGCCCCGAGACAGAGACTCTTAATTAGCAGCACCTGTGGGACATTTGGCCCTGACTTCTCCCACCCTTCTGCCAGAATTGGTTTCAGAAGTGTGAAAATATAATTTTCTTCGTGTTGCTCAGATTCCATAAAGCATGCAAACACAAATTATAATGCCCACTTTCTTTCCCTCTCCCCAGGGAGAATGTTCTTCCTTACTGTGTGAGCCAACACAGGCACGTTGCAAGAAGAGCCAGAGGCCACGAATGCAATTGCAAAGAACAAATTTATTTCAGTCACCTCGCTAGCAAGGGGGTATCCAAAGCAGCACCTAAGCTCCCAGACAGAGGTGACGCAAGCAGAGATGCAGGCACTGCAGAATTCAGCTCTGGTAGAAGATCACTGGGCCTGCTGCGTTCACCTGTATTTCAAGGCTTCAAGCAGGTGCAGCCTTGCACTCTTTCTCACAACAAAGCAGGAATCTTTGGCGTAATGATAAGGTGCCTTAGAGTTTCTCACAGGCCTATATTATCTAATATAGAGGTTCTACTTGCCAAGCACACAAGGTCAGTAAAACAATTAGTGTGATGTCTTTTCTACACCCCAGCTGCAGTCACTTGAGCGTATTTACAACGATCCTTCTCCCCATTCTTCCACTATATTCCCATATGCTTATATCCATCTATCACTTAATCTTCTCGTGTCCCTTAAAAAGCCCCAACGATGCCCAATCTATAGAGGAGTTCTTGTACTGGGTGGAACAATAAACCGTTATCTCCATCAGGGCCATCAAAGGATAACAAGAAGTACTTAGCCAGACATAATACACACCAATATCACTGGGTAAGTGCAATATATATTCTGTCCAGGAGGTGGAAGTACGCATATCTGAAATATTTGTATAACAGCAAAAATAATAATCACAGTCAAATTATAATCTAACATTCTAGAAGTAGAATATGCAAGAATAGTTTTCCTAGCACAGTTGCAAGAAAACAACCCTGTGCTAAGATAAAAGTTATTTATATGTAGAGGACAGGTTTGCATTAGCACTGGACTCTGTGTTGAAATGTTGGTATAACACAGTAGGCATACATATTTGTGTGTAATAATTAATGGAAGGGTGTGATCCTGTTTGAAGGTCCACTCCACTGCGCATTGTGTTAATGCGAGCTCAGCGTTCATGTGGGTGCTCTGCACACTATTGGTATTACTCCACCTATACTCCACCTACGACACCTTTCTGTCCAGGTTCCTATAAAGAGCAGTGAGTTTCTTAACCTCTGTATTTTCTGTTGGAGTTATGATGACCACTTAGCACCCTGCAATTTAAATGCTGGTATACAGCCATGGGGTATGATATGTTTAAGCCAAGGACTGCAGTCCTCTGCTAAGACAGCACTTCTGGTCCACTCAAGGGTGGGTGATCGCGGTAACAAGCACAGTGCTAGAAAATGAGGAGCTGGCAGATGCAGTGCCAGAGCCTGCCTGGGCTCCAGAGGGCTGACATGGTGTCAGTGTAAGTGCCGGCCCGATGTTTCACTGAGCAGCTAGTCCCAGCAAAGGAACTCTGTCCTCTCAAGATTTGCCGATATTATAAACATCATCACATGCTGTCTATAAACTTGGATTTGAGTAGAGAAAGAGTAACCACAAGCTGCTGTCACATGATGATCAAGAATTTGGGTTCTCACCAGCCAGCTGTTCTGGGCAACCCATTCAGACTCACCATCTTAGAATCATAGAATCATAGAATTGTTTTGTCTTGGAAAAGGCCTTTAAGATCATCAAGTCCAACTGTTCATCTAACGCTGGCAAGTCCACCTCTAAACCATGTCACTAAGAACCTCACCTACGCATCTTTTAAACACCTCCAGGGATAGCGACTCAACAACTTCCCTGGGCAGCCTGTTCAGTGCCTGACAACCTCACTGCATATATTTAAAAATCCTTTGATTATAGCTACCCCCCTCTGTGCTCTCCATTCAGTTCCTTGACTCCCGTTTCCAGCATGGCATCCTTCCTCTATTTTCTCCTCTATGATCGAAGTGGCAACTGAACTTGGGGGCTTTTTCAGAAGAGCAGTAGTACTGCAGTGAAGATACAATGGTTCACTCTGTCACAGCCATCCTCTTCCTGCTCCTTTTTGCTTTCTCTATTTATCTCCTCATCTCTTGCTGTGGTAACCTTTATCTTCACCCTGTGCTCAACCTGGCAACCACAATCTGTCTTTTCTTCAAAATGCCAGACTCAATGACAGCTTAAGTGCTGTTTTGTAAACTTTGGAGACTCAGGAACTGAATAACGAGTAGTTCAGAGTGACACAGTACAGCTCGGCAGCCAGGTAGGCAGGTGAAAGTGTTAGCATTACAAACTGCCAAGAAAGGTCCATGACACTGCCAAACTCCGAACAATCTATTCTGAATTTCAGTTCTGAACAATCATTGCAAAACTTATTTCCCTCTGACATCTGTTTCTAGAAATACAAAGTGCAGGCATGTGCTATGATTAGATTGCTAATGTCACAAGATAGAATTATCTCATTTTCATTCCAAAACAGACATGATTTCTCAGCCTTGTGGAACATGGAGTTGGAAGCCTTCTTGCAAATAACACCAACGCACATTTCACCCTACTCTTCCTAAACAATTATCTTATTAATTTCCTGGTCACACAGTCCAGAAAAAATGTTCTGTATCATAAATATTTTTTTGTGAAAGGCATGCTATTTTTACCGATTTTCTCACCCTATATCCACAGAAGTCCTGCTCACCATCCCAGAGGGGCGAGATGTGTATTTCCAAGCATGGTAACAGCTCAGAACAGCCAGCCATGTGCTGCTACTGAGGAGTGCAAGGGATGTCTGCATTGAGTTTCAAGTGCCTGGAGGAAGTATGATGAGACCGTTCTGGGGTCTCAGAGAGAGGACAAGCTATAGCATTTTGGTATCAATTTGGAAAGAAGAAAGACTTTGATTTCCTGATAGCTGAACAAAACACTTTGTTGGTTTCATTGCCTTCTACAGATTCTGCACTAGACTCTCAAAGGATGTGGTTATCATGTGGTTATTTTAGAGCCATTTTAAACTCTTTTCAAATACCTATGTGCAGCCACTGTGACTGCTGGCAAAAGAAATAGTAATATGATGCAAACAAGCACTGGCTAAGTCATTTCTGGATTGTAATTCAAAAGTATTTCTAAGATCTCTACAAATATACAGAACAATAATAAGGGCTACATATTCCCACGTGTGCTGAGCATTTCAGAATGTCCTGAAGGAAGCTGTCCATAAAGAAATTGTTCTTAATATGTTTTTATCTTGTGGACATAAGCAATTGACCTAGCTTCTGTTTGCACTATTTATAGATGGCTAGTGTTCCAAGGCTTGAATTCTACATATGATTTGGGATCTGAAAGGAAAGGTATTTTTTTAAAAGTTGCTGCAGACGTGGCATAAGCAAGAAAGGCTTGTATGCTTTTAAAAAAATTATTTTTGTTAGATTGAAAAACTATCATGACAGGCTCGTAACAAGTGCCAGTTCAAATGTCAGCAAATATTTATAGCTATTTTTATAGCTTCCTTCTTGAAAACATATGAAGAATTAACAAATGTGTTCCATCCACCAATTTCTTCCTAAAGTGAGCAGTGCGGAAGTAAACTGTATGCACACATAGGGAGTTCATAGCCCTGTTCTATTATTGCAGCCACAGCTCGTGCTGACCACAGTGCAGCGCTGCTACTTCCCACACTTCAGCCTTGTACTGCATGCATTTGCTTTGTGGAAATCTGACTTGATAGGCTTTGTTGGATTAGTCATTGCTGGCATGTAATTATTAATGAGAGGAATACTGGGGATTGAATATAGTTGGAAACTGTTGAGTTGGAGTCTAGAGTGAAAAGAGCAAGTAGCTAGAGTGAAAACCATTTCACCTCCTGCACATGATTGCCTATCTCTAGGCACAAAAAAAGAAAGCTTTGTTTTCTCTCCACAGTTTTAATCTCTCTCTCTACAAGTTTAACTTGTTTGCTCCATTCACATGTCATGCTCTGCATGCACCACCTTTTTCTTATTATCCTTTTGCCAAACTCAGGATGACTTGCAAGTGCTCTTCCTCTTTTTTTTTTTTTTTTGGGGGGGGGGGGGGTAAGGCTGTTCAAGAGGCAGTATCAACAAAAAGGATTTACATTTCTCTCTTTTTTTCTGGAGGCAGGCAGGAAAAGATCAAGGCAGTTTTTAGATATTTTTTTAACTTCACAGCCACGGTAGGTGCCACACACAAGATATTGTCAAAATAGGTTTCGGCAAAAGAATACGAGGCTGTTGCTCTTTGAGGCTGCTAAATACTTTTAAGGTTTCCTAATCTTATGATAAGAAAGTAATTCTGCTTTTTTCTGTCACACAGAGTGTGAGATTCTAAAATTAGGTACATGGCAACACTTGCTCTGAAACGTCCTTATTATGCGTCTTAACACTATAACTAGTGACTTGATGGAATACTGATGGCCTGGTTAAAAAAGCGCTCTCAAGAAGTGATTACTAATTTTTCTCTTCAATAGGTGTTCTGTCTTTTATCACATTTTGGAGTAGTCTCCAGGTCACATCTCATCTCCTTCATCACTTTCTTCCCTTCCTGACAGGAACTTGTGTCAGATGCACAAGTTGTATCACCTCTTCCTCATAGCCAGCCTGTATGTACTCCTGGGCGGTTTATAGCTATTAATTCTTTGTCATTCAGCTCTTCTGTTACTGTTTGATGGTTCCCGTAATGTGCTGGAGGCTGTGTAGATGGTCAGTGATCTTATTTGTTCTACCGGTCCTAAGCAGCTATCCAGAATCTCCATTTGGTATGGAAGACAGAGGTGTTATAGTTCTTTTAAAAACAAATGGATGCTTATGCTCACAAGGCAAATCAGCAGTCCTGCAGTAACTGCCAGCAATGCCTGAAGAATCTTAGTCAAGTTTGGTCCGAAGTGGTTAAGTTTTCAGGAAATGTAACTGCGTTAGTCAGCCATAGCAAGGCAGAGTCCCTGTAGCTGATAACTCCTTTACCACACAAACTTTGTGGGATGTACCTCTTGGGTCCCCGATGCCAGCTCCCAACAGTTCCTAGCAGTCACAGTAACATATCATGCATAAACAGAGCTCCTGTTTTAGTACGTTTGTGATTTACACTTCCACTATGAGGCTTTTCTATAACGTGTACTGTTCCACTTGTCGTAAATGTCTTTCTAACGTCCAAGTGAGGTACAGTTGTAGTCAGCAAATACCACCTGTTCTTGTGAACAGCTTTGCCGTATATCTCTTTGGTTTTCTTCACCTGTAACTCGCTGCAGCCGCTACACCAAGATGTGCCAGATGTGCAGCGTACCCCGAGAGCCACCACGGTACCATCAGACTGCCCAAAGCCCGGCGCCTGCTGTCACCCTGGGTGCTCTCCCCGCCCAGGCTGGCAAATCCCCGCTGGGCACGGCACCCCCAGCCCCACTCCCGCTGTCTCCCGGCGGGACCTGAGGCGGCCGCGGCCGTCGGGGCGTGGGGCGCTGCGGCCGCCCCCGCAGGCCGAGCATGCTCAGTGCCGGCGGCCGGGTGCGCAGCCAGCCCGGGCGGCGGGAGGT
>VWYH01000282.1:112330-152733 GCA_013399365.1 Pampusana beccarii
CGGCGGGAGGTGTCGCAGCGCGCCGTGCGGTGCGGGCGGGACGCTCCTTCCCCATGGGCAGTCGGGCGGCGGAGGGCGCGGGGAGCCGGCGGCCCTCAGGTGGGAGGCGGGGGACGCTCCGCGTTTCTCCGGCGGTGGTCGGGGGGCAGCAGCTGCCGCGCCGCGGGCTCTGCCTGCTGCGGCCGGGCCGGCGCTGGAGGGCGGCTCCGCAGAGCCGGAGCCTGCGCTGGGCAAAGGAGCGGGCGTGCAGGGGTGCGGGCGGGTTTGTCCCCGAGGCTGGGTCCCGCGGTGCCGTAGCGGGGCTGTCCCCGGCAGGTGTGCGATCGCACGGCCGCTGTGCGCCGCGGGGGACACGGCTGGTGCCGGGCCGGGAGCGCGGCGGGGCCGCTCTTGCGAACGCCCGTGCGCTGTCGGGGTGGCCTCGGGCTGGTACCGGGCGGGTAAGGTGCTGCCTTTGGGGCAAAGTCTGCCCTCCTGTACGAGAAGGAAAAGTTGTGCGGCTTGATTGAGTTCCTCAGAGCCAGGAGGGTAGACGTTTATGGGGTGTTAATCTTAAAATCTGATTTGAAAATTCTAATTCTATCAATTTGTAACACTTTTTTTTTCTTTTGCATTTTAAGACGATAGTATGCCAGAAGCACCTGGTGAGGAATCAAGAAGGCTTACTAGAGAACAGCTATTTACAATGGCTGCAACAGCTTCTATAAACTTCAGTTCAATGATATGCTATTCAATCCTGGGACCCTTTTTCCCTTCGGAGGTAAACCAACAATTTAGCCAGCTGCCCTTTAGATTATTTTTTGCATGTTGAAACTTTTAAAAGAGTCTTGAACACTATGGGACGTTTATGGCTATCTGTAAGCTCTGCATGAGACTTCTCAGTTGTGGGAATTCATAGTGATAGCCTGATGTTGGCTAAAATAGGTTAGAGTGTATATAACAGTGACCCGGATCCTGTCTATGTACTAATTCATCTTCACTGTGGCTGCAGAGAATACAGCAGGCCTATAGTATGAGATAGAAGTTGAAACGGATGCTTGTGGAAGTGAAATAGTTTTGGAGAATAGTGTTGCATAGCGGTTTGGTAGTAGAGCTGAGATTAAAACTGTGCCCATGTCCTGGCTTGCATTTCAGTGCCTTAGCCACTCAGTGACTTTTTATTTATAGCTACCTCTCTGTTAACTCATGCTGGGCCATCACTCGCTGTGTTAAACTTCCTGACCTATCAGCTGGGGGGGAAAACAAAATATCTCTGCTTATATTGGGTGAATACAGTGTTTTAATACAGGATGGAAAAAAAAAAAATAAGATTATGGTGCATTTGCAGCAGAAGTCCATTTTTCTCATGACCAAGTTGTTCCCATGTATTAACAAAGAAATGTTAAAATTATTTTTGCTCTAAATATTCCTATGCACTACTTGTACCTAAGTGTGTTTTGCCAGTTGGATAAGTCAAAAATTTGCTTGGTGCTTTTTATGGGAAAGCATGATACAGTGAAGATAACAGGTATCTCTGCTCACTGCCCTCTCAGCATGCGAGGTTTCAAAGCTCTGTAGTTAGCTCTGTTGCACACCAGCTGAAGCCACCTGTATAAAGTCTGGTGACCTGTTCGATAGTTCAGCAAACAGCACAGTGTTTCTATTCCTTGAGGAATGACTGTTGATTTTCCTGGGATTACCTATAGCTTAAACAGAAGTGCAACATGTCTTAAATTTGCTATGTTGTTACCTTATGAGCCCCTACTGCCTTTGAGAAAGGAAAATGTTTTGTAACTGCACTGACAGAGAATTTTAAAAAATTGAAATGTACAAGGCATGCGTGTTACCTCAAGAATTTGCCTCCGTCTTTACACAGTTGTGATCTTTTTTGCAGGCAGAAAAAAAGGGTGCCAGTAACAGTGTTGTTGGACTGATTTTTGGATGTTTTGCTTTGTTCAATTTCTTGTCATCTTTAGTCTTGGGAAATTATGTAAGTATGATTGAAGCTGTAACTTATTTCTGTGATGATACAGGTTGGTACATGAAGACAGTTCTCTTGAGGCTGAGAAAAGCAATGTCTCTCTTCAGTGGCACTGCTGCAGGCTTGTGTCTGCAGTAACTGGAACCTGGTCATTCAGTTGGAATCTGGTCTAGGTCTTGTCAGTACAACTTACAAGTTACTCTTCTACAGCACTTGAGGGTGGCATAGGGTGGTGGACATCCAGTTGTTTTGTTTTATCTCATTAACTGTTCTGTTTGCTTCAGAGAAATCTGCTGAACAATTCTCCTTTCTGTTACCTCCTTTCTCCCTACCCCCCATTTTAGTTATTGCACTTATTTATATATTTTGTTTGCCTTCTTAAGGTTTGGAGGTTTTTTTGTCTGTTTGTTTTTTTTTTTTTCTTTAGTTAACTGCACCCCTTCTTTTCTGGTATGTTGTCTTTTTCTTAACATATCTTCCTATAATGACTCTTGGCTGCTTAACTTGGTTTCCATTTCATTACTCAGCAATATTAGATAAATGTCTCCAGTTCTTGCAACTTCGGTTTTCACACAGATTCAGGACTTTTCTCATGCTGGAGAAATTACTAATAAATTATATAGCAGTTTGTTTATATGCTGGACCACTGCTGTGCGTGCATTTTTGGCTAGGGCTGCTGACGATCATACCCTAATTTGGGGTTGCTGCAGTGTCTTTGCTGACCCCATGGTGGATGGTTTTTCTCTGGTGGTGAGGTGGCTCATCAAGGTGTCACAGAAGTGCCATTGGTAAGTCCAGTCATGATGCCTATGATTATGGCATGACCCTCACCAAGTATTGTGCCAGGGGAGGGAGGATGAGCACACCATCCTCACTGCAGATGGGTGTAGTGAGCACCAATAGCAGTGAACAGTCCAGCAGTCAGAAATCCTGAGGGTTTCAGTGAAACTTAGCAAAATACGGGCTTCGGTAATAATGGCTGAATCACAGGGACTCTGTCCAGACCTGAACAAGAAGAGAGTCTGAAATACCTGCTTTTCTTAGGGGAATTTACAGAATGGAATTGGAAGCTCGAGAGTTAATTTGTTACAAGATTGAGTTAGCTTTTGGAGTGGCTCTTGTCATCTTTCACCCTGGTGATGAGGGAAGGTGGGGGTCCTTTCCCTCATAATGAATGAGGAAGCCTGAAGCTACCATGCCTCCTATGCCAAAGCTTTGTGCTATTAAGGGTTGTAATAATTTTGCTTTAAAATCAGGTTCCACTGACTCTCCTGAGCCAAATACATAACAGATATTGCTGACTTGGCATCAGTGGCACTGCTGGAGGGGGTATGCGTGACTTTGTTTATAGCGAGGAATGCTGCTGTAAACTGCTGCTCTGCAGAAGCTGCAGCATGGCGCTGTGAACTGGTTAACTGCAGCATTGTCTTACCGTTCTGAAAACTGGGTTAAGTCACTTAACCGTTTAGAATATTTTTAGGTTCAGTATTGCATGAAGGCAAACCAGCAGGAGCAGTATCTCCAGATCTTTTAGTCACATATGCCCGCGATGTTTTGATTTCTTAACAGTAAATTACTTTGAAAGATTTTTGATTTAGACTTGAACTAATAATATGTAAAATGGTATTTAATTTACAGCTTACACATATTGGAGCAAAATTCATGTTTGTGGCAGGGATGTTTGTTTCAGGATGTGTGACCATTCTGTTTGGGTGAGTAACTTTTGTTGGTTGGTTTTGTTGTATTTGTCTTCTAATCATTGTCATCCATATGAAAAGATGGACACAAACCAAAACTGGAAACTCTTGAACATGTTTTGGGTGTTGGTTAGGTCGCATAACTTTTTCAACCTTTATTTTTCATCTATCCCATGTAAAGCAGGATGAACGCTTGTCCGTTTCAGTAGATTTCAAAACTTTAGTACTTTGAAAGCAAAGGAGGAAGATGCTACCTATTTAAATAACTACCATAGCTGATGAACAGCAAGAAGTCTGTCAAAGTGCAGCAATCGCGGAACTATTTATTCATAATGTTTTAATTATTATTTTCCTAAAAATATAGAGTGCAAATGAGAAGTTTTACCTGGCAGGCAGAGAAGCTAAGCCACTCATTTTAGCAAAATAAAAGTTTTATTAACAATAAAGGAAGCTCTTATTAGGTAGTTGTAACTCATTGCATTGAAGTCCTTGCACAGTTGCTTGGAAAAGCTGTGAAATACAACAGGAGATGGCTTTGAAGTTTTTCACAGGTTAGATTTTTTGTGCTCCTTCTACCACCAAAGAAAGGGAGAAAGGGAAAAAGGAGAAAGCTGCCAGAAATAGTTTGGTAGAGTTTGAGTGACTTCACTGATGTGTTTCAAAAAGATGTGGCAACTGAAAGCATTGAGTGTCTCATAACTATGTCCTTTAATAAGTAAGAAATGATGCTTCAGAGCCTTTTGTAGATGACTTGCTGCATTCTGAGAGTTCTCCATTTATGTGGTGGTTTGTTTGTTTTTTTTTCAGAATGCTGGACAAGGTGCCAAGTGGGCCAATGTTCATCAGTTTGTGCTTCTTAGTAAGAGCAATGGATGCAGTAGGTTTTGCAGCAGCAATGACAGCATCATCTTCAATCCTTGCAAAGGCATTTCCCAATAATATAGCTACTGTCCTGGTAAGTGCAAAAAACAATGTTACAGCTAAGTACCTGCAATATGATAAATTGCCAGTAGGCAGCCTAAAACTAGGTGGGAAACATCTACTGTGTCGTATGCGGGGCATATTTGAAATCATCACATAATGTTTGTAATCTAGAATCACAGTCCTGGAACAAGTTTAGACCTTGGCATGACTCCAATTAGATATAAATTAGGCAGTATGTATCGGTTGCTTATGTTGTGAAAATAGCGGAGGATTGATGGCAATAGTTATCTCATCAGGTGAAATCGGACTATTAAGATACTAATACAGCTTTTAGTGACTACTTCTACATGGATACAAAGAATACATGTGGATCGATTCAATAAATTCGATTAATTCGTTCAAATACTGTTGATTTAAATGAGTGAAAGATGTAAAACTGGAAACTATTTTATTTTTCTAATCTGTTGATGAAAGTGATGCATGGGGAGAGCCAGAACTTCTTGAAATCTGGCCATCAATGACTCATTTCAATTAGAGATATTACCCTTATTTGTTTGTGGTTTATGGTCTCAGGAAAAAAAGTTTTCTATATAATAAAATGCTGCTTTCTTTTTTTCAATAAATTCTGGTTTTAATTCAAATATAGTCTGACAGAAATAACTGGGTTAAACTTTAATGAGTGAACAAACATTAAGAAAATCCTTCAGAACATTTAATAAAATTGAAACAGTGCTTTTATTAATATTGTTGTTAAGCTGCATAATTACTTTTATAAATAAATGTCTATAAAAAGATGACCTCCCAACTAGCAAAAAACTACTAAATTGCATCTACAGTGAGCAGCTGGCAATTTATTTGGAAAACAGGTTATACATTGTAATCGTTTTGGATGTATACAGTCAATAAGGCTTAAGTTTGCTGTTTGCATGTTTTAAAATGTAACTTAATAGGTAAGTAAAGTAACCTTGACTTAAAGGGACTTAGTTATCTGTTGTATAAGATGACTTCAAAATAAATCGAATTCTGTGGTGGCAGCATAATAAACATGATGCAGGGCTGAAAATGGCATGTGGGGGTAAAGGTCATCTCAAGACCACGATCAAAAGCACTGCACAGCTGTGGTGTGATAGCTACTTTTGTTTAAAATCTAGAAAGGATGCTGTCAAAAGACAGATCACTTTTAAGTATTGGTCTGCTTGCCATATCATATACTCTGATATCTTGTTCTACATGAAAATAAATGCTTTTCATTCATGTAGAGTTACTGTCCTTAAATGGACAGGATGGAGAGTTCTTGTTACTGTGAGCTCTGCTCGTGGCAGTGGCAGAGGCAGGAGGAAGACCTGTTTAGTTGAAGCAAGGTGACTCCTATGGTAAAATCATGAAGCTTGAAGGAATGGATGAGGGATTTTTAACCATGTTTTCCATTGCCCTTCTTGATAGTGCTAGATACTGAGAAACACTTTTCCTCTCCTTACCCATTTGGTACCAGTTTTCAGCCCACCTTTTACCCCTTGGGTACCCTAGAGCATGATTGGGGAAGTTATTAAATGTAGACATGTCAGCCTCGTTGAAGTGAAAAGTTCAGCATCTGTCAACATGATCGCTCTGTTGGAGGAGGTATGAGCTTCGGAACAAAAGCAATATAACTTTTTTTACAATATCAGGTTTACTTTATTCTCCCCGATCTGCAATAATGCAAAGCCTCAGCTTCCTTCCACTTCCCCAATAATTAATAATTCATTAACTTAGAGGGGCTAAATGGTGTACAGCCTAACTTGAATGGAAGTCTCACCAATCTTAAATATTTGTTATGGTTGGTGAGCAACACAAGTAAAAGCATTATTTGGATGTAGTTATGTTAACTCATGAGCTTACCATGTGTTGAAGTTTAACAAGATGTCTCACATCTATCTAGAACTATTTTTGAGGACTTGCTAGTTGTATACTGTTACTAATTATTCATTTTCCTAGGAAAGGAAAAGGCTGGGACCCTAAACTGACCTAGGGTAAAGAACTCACATATTGCTGACTGTGCCCGCTCTCAGGCCATTTGACCACTCTGACTTGTATCAGTAAAATTACAGATGAGGATGAATTCCTATAGCATCTTCCTGGGTCCCAAAAGTTAGCAAAACTTTAAGCCATGATTACCACCAGCTACTACTCGTTAAAAGGGGGTGATCTAAACACTGATTAGTCAAGTATTGAGGCAGATGTTGACAGTGGTAACTACGGTGTAACACAATATTTAAGTGTAACTGTATTATTGTACTTTTGAAAATTAGTATCTTATAAAAGGTGGCAGATTATGAAATTATAGCTAATATAATCTGAGTTATCCCCACTGCAATTTCACTGTTGTCTCCTACCCCTAGTCAGTGAATCCAAGCAGTCAGTTATGGACAGAAAGCTTTAACTTGGCACGTGTACCTCATCCCATGGCATAATGACCCATCCAAGTTGGCTTGTTTGGGTCCTCCCGCTCAGGCTGGAGTTTAAGGCAGCTGGGAGACATGATCGCTTCAGCTGGGTTGTCCTACAGATGCTTTCCATCAGTAGAGCATTTGTCTCGCCTCAAGACTGGGATGTGTTAGGTGACAGCAGAGTGGCTGGTGCTGCAGTGCTGGTGGTTCCCTGTATTGAAGTGAAAGAGGTGATGACTATCACACAGACGACTGTAGAATTCCTTTTGCTGTCCCGCTTTGTTCAGGTCGCTGTGAGCCGTTATCCACCTTAGTGGCGCAGTGTCTTTCTCTTTTCACTAGCTTTTTTTGTGCTGCTCCTCAGAAAAAGTGATTGCTTTTATTGTTACACTAAAGTTTCTCAGCATTCTGAATTTTTTTTTTCTTGCTTTCTTTTTCATCCTTTAGGGCAGCCTTGAAATTTTTACAGGACTCGGCCTGGTGCTGGGCCCACCTTTAGGTGGCTTTTTGTATCAATCATTTGGTTATGAGATCCCTTTCATTACACTGGGATGCATAGTGCTGACCTTGGTGCCTGTGAATATGTGCATATTACCAAAATATGGTAAGCACCCTTCTTCCTGCTTCCTTCACTCACCTTAATTTCTCATATATATAAAACTGCGTTTTAGGAAAATATCAGTTTCTGGAGTCTTATCCAACTCAGAAGGCAAAGCTTCAGCTGAATCAACTTGTGATCTTGATCAGGCTCTTGTTTTAATGCGAAATTAATGCATGCAGATGGCCTGGAATGAATCCAACGCCTCATGCTCATCTCTGCAAACACTAAGAACTCTGTGTGGAAGTGAACTGAGATAAATTTTTGTTTTCTTTTGCCTCGTTAGCTTCAGGGCTTGTAAAGGATCAGTTGTATCTTCTTAGTATCAGTTTGTCGTTGCAGCTAGTTGAAGAAAAGCTGGAGATAGATTTTGCCTAGAACAAAATAACTTGACAGGTTTGTGGCGTTAATAGTGGGGGGAAAAGCGGAGTTATAGGGTGAACGAAAGGGGTTTATTTGTACCGAATGGTTCAAGATCTGATTAATGTGAAGTAGTGTTAATAAATGGGGGGTTTAACTAAAGTGCTGGAGGTCATAAATTTTGTTACATTTTAGATAGACCTGTTTGGACATAAAGTTAACTTAAATCTTCACGCAAGATCATAATTGCAAGATTACAGTTCTCATAGTCTTTTCTATTGAAAAAATTACTTTTAAATACAGTGGGTGTTTGTTTTCTTTTTTCCTATTAAATATGAAAACCTTGGAGAATAACCTCATATATGCTGGCTTTTGGAAGAAACTTAGTCATTAACCATGTGCTGTTACCGCTGGCTTCCCCACCACCTCCATGAGCTCTGAAATTGCATGGGCTCATGGCATTACTGGCCAATTTGAAACTGCATTAAATAAATGTTAGCTCTGAGCTGGTGGATGCTAATGAATGAAAAGTAGTTCCGTGTATACTTTGAGACCATATTTGACTAGTAGAGCACCATCAGCATCAGAGGAAAGCGTGACTTAGAAATGACACGTAACCATGACATCTGAAATAATTGAACAAACAAACAAATTGAACACGTAGGAGATCCACATGACTGGCTGCTTAAAAATTTGGACAAATCTGAACTGATAAATAGCCATCTTCTTATTTTACTTTCAAAGCATGTTTCTCTGTTTCAATATGAATTGTTGCTTGTGGTTTAAGTTGAGATTTCCATTGCATAAGGGCTGGTGGAGAAGTAGCTGTATTTTCATGTAATTGTGAATAGTACGTGCTTTTGTTCTTTTTAAGTTGGGGGTTTGCAGTGTTGGAATCTAAATTGTCTATTCTTCTTTTATTCACCTATCAAATTAGGGGGTTTAGTGTAAAAAACAGTATGGTACATAATAGTCTACTGTTGACCTTCATAAATAACAAGAATAATAAGACTAGAAAAAGGGAAATACTGACTTATTTTCTGAAGCAAGAAGATCAGCCATGAGCTTATGGTGCTGAAAATAATGCAATTTGCCTCCCTTTTCTCTTGAAACAGATTCGATCCCTAGCAAGGACTCCTTTTGGAAGCTTGTTCTTCTGCCGAAAGTCTTACTTCTCTGTCTTACTATATTTTCTCTGAGTGCGTGCTTGGGCTTTTTGGATCCCACAATGTCTCTGTTTATCCTAAAGCAGGTAAGTCCTGTTAACATGCAGGGAAGACCTGACTTGCTAAGTAGTAAATAACTGGTTATAAATGTGGTTTAAATATCCCAAACAAAATCAAACCTTATCAAAATACACTGCTTTAATTAGCTGTTAATAATTTGATTTCCAGATAACTTGATTTCCACAGTATTGACAAATCACAGCTTCTGTTTACACCATCTGTTGCAGCTGGGTCTCAGTGACTTTGAGAATGAGGAAATATAGGGCCTTTAAAACACATGCTTTTTTCACTTAATTGGCTTTCACCTGCAGAGTACCTTCTCTGAACAGGGCATAATGGGTGGTTTTGTAGACTAGGGACTTTTTCCTCCTTTCTGAAAGCAAATTCTGTAAAATTGCAACAGTCATTTACAGCTTGTATCTCTTGATGTGGATAAACTGATTTCAACTATGTAACCTGCCAGGTGACTTCTTCACTCATTAAAAAGACAAATGCTGGTTTGTTTATTTATTTTAAATTTAATTTAGTATTCATTAATTTGTTTCCTACTTAATTGTTTTTATTTATTTTCCCCATGGTGTTTATGGTAATGGATTTGAGGTAAACAGTTTATGATGCTGTTCCTGTGTGAAATTAAACAATGTTTTTTGAGTGGTTTATTTATTAATTGTTTTTCCAGGGAATAGCATTTCAGAGGTTGTAGTGCTCCTACTTTTCCTCTGTCTAGTCCAGTATTTAGAGCACTCATTCAGAGTCGAGGTAACTTGGTGCTAACCTCTTCCATCAGTGGAGATGTGAATGTATGTGTTCCACCACCCAGGAGCGTTCTATGATTATCCCTGTAGAATATTCTACACTGGTGTGTCTCTTCTGCTTTCCCTGTGCTCTGTGCTAAGAGCTACTTGCCATGAAAGGGTTTTAGCCTAATTGGCAAGGTGTTCTAATCACTAAATTAGGGTTATTATAATGTGCCTGCAATATGGCAAGAAAATAGTGAATATTTGTGTAGCCCATGGCACATGAAATATCCTGGAATTCCTTCTAACTGGTAGTTAAAGCACTCATTTGGAAAGTAATATGCTTTTAGTTCATTACACATTTTGTTTCAATACAGAATTGTGACTACATCAGGAGAATATAGACCTCAGGGTTTTGGCAAAAGGACTCTTACTCATTCTCATAAAAATCCTCCTTTGGTTGAAAAGCCAGAGTTGTGTCTTATAGCACTACTTACTTTAAGATGCACTGATTAGCAGTAGCTGACTACAGTATTTATGCTTTTCTAAGTGGAAATATAATTGGATTGGAGAGGTAAAGACTAAATCCATCTAAATTTCAGTGTCTGAAGTGTCTGTTTGAAATATGCCAATATTAATGTTAGAATCCAGTGTGCTGGCGTAGGGACATAAAATAGTTTTTCCTTCTGAGATAATTTAGGCTTTTCTGAGTATGGTTGTGTCAGGTGTTGTCACTCCATGCCTAGAAATATAAGTGAAAGAAACAGCAGCTCTGCTGTTGACTTCAAATACTTGAAAAACCTCTGTATAGTATCAGTAAGATACTTAAAATCATGCATTTCAGTATTTTGACCTAAAATGTAATTCTTGGATTGTTCTGTAAGTAATGTGGCATATATGGTTTGTTTTTTTGTTTTTTGTTTTATTTGTCTTCCCGCAGTTCAAACTCCCAGCTGGTTACGTGGGCTTGGTATTCCTCGGTTTGGCGCTCTCATACTCCCTGGCTTCTCCCTTCCTTGGCCTCCTAAGTGACAAACTGCCAGTGAGTACTACTCTGCTGTTTCTGCAGGGTTAGTCAAGCACTCTGTGCGTTTAGTTAAAACTGGAGGACTTTTCATATCAAAGCAATGGAGGTAGGCCTGGTCCTGTCAAGGGATCTGTGTTTCAGGATCTTGCATGTGCACTGAATACTGCCTGCTTGAAGGTCTCTTTTGCAAGGTCCAGGTAATGTCCAAAATAGTATAGGATGTCAGACAAGTATCCTGTAGTTGAAATGTTTTGAGCTTTTCCAGTGGATTCAGCACAATCTAGTTCCAACCACTATGGAATGGAGAGTAGGAAAACATGTCCCAGTTATTAATGGTTTTATCCACATCTAGTTCTATCAGCTTTTGAGAAGAGGAGTAAAAATGTTCGGGTTAGCTGTATTGAGTTTGTCTCTTAAAAAGTGTAATATCCAAATTAAGTCAGCACACCGACTGACTATGGTTCTCTAGCTCTTAACTGCACCATAGAAAGAGACTTTGACAGTGATGTACCTAAAACTGACTGGTTTACAACCACTGCTAATTGATTAAAGAAACTTACACTTTGAATGCTTTGCATGAAGGACAGTGCTGGTTTTCTGACGCTTTTTTTTTGTTCCCCAACACAAACTAATAATGGCATTTGTGCATGAGAATTACGTGCAGCGCTACATTATATTTCTTATACTAAGGAAGAGTAAGATATAAAATACTTTGCTAACAGAAAAGCACCCTTACTCAGTATCCTGAAGAATTTCTGTATTAAACAGCAGCTGCCAGGGATTGCATTGGTGGCAAGGAAACATGAATTTGGTGTTTCTTGATGGTGTTCAGAACTGGCAGAGGAATTGTGAATTCCTGGCTTGTGTGTGGTGATGGTCTTTACAGGACACATACTTTTCAGGCGGTGAAGATTTAGAAGAGAAGTATTAAGAAAGACAAAATAGTTACATTACAAATTGACATCTTTAAATTATGCACCTCTTCCTTTCTTTCACAGTACCTCAGGAAGTGGCTGCTGGTAATTGGAAGCTTAATGACAGCAGTGTCCTTTTTCTTGTTAGGACCTGCTCCCGTGCTGCACATTGAAAGGTACAGAACAGCCTCTTCTTGAGCGTGTCCCTTTATGTGATGTTTTTATATATGTGTCATGACCATAGCTATGTATGTCCACAAGTCTATAATTAGCACCTCTGAGCATGAAACAGGGGTTTATTGTTTGTTTTTGTTTTTGTTTTTTTTAACTTCTAACATGAGGCTATGAGTATAAATCAGTGGAAACATCTGAAAATTGAGATTTTACAGCTTCATAAAATAGATCCATTTACTTTTTATCGTTAGTGCGTTTGCTCATGTTAATGTGTGTGGTGGGAAGAATGCTGCTTTTTATTTTCCTTTCCTCCAAATTCTGTGTCATTTTGAGTGCAGCAAAACAAAGTTCTCTTTCTGTCTTATTTTCCAATGTTCTCTGTTTCATCAGTGTTCCTTAATTATGGGCTTCATTTGCATGGCTGTACAGCAGTATTGATTTTCTTCTCTCCATATGTAGATTACTGAGGAGAATGACAGGTTATAGCTTTGCTTTCAGCTAGCTAAATAAAGACAATACATGTTGCACCTGAACCCCGTGTTGCCCTGTCTCTCAAGCTAATTCACAGTAAAACACTGCTACATTTACAAAACAGCTGTACAGTCCTTTTGTCCTGGGTTATATACTTTGTTAAAGATCATGATAGGCTTGCTGAAGTTGCAGAATTAGTAAACTCTTCATTGACTTCTAATTTTTAAAGATCATACATTTGAGTTGGTGAGAAAAAGAAATCAGTAAAATATTCAACATTCTTTAGCTAAGTCTATTTGGTTATAATGTGTTAGGCTGCAAAATTTTAGCTACAAATCCTTCACTTGTGCAACAAACCCCACCGGGAACTTGGACAGAGGTATTATTGAGTTATGCTCGCCTATCTACCTCTTCTCTATGTGCTCCTCTTAAAATGAGCTGCACTTGGTGAGGAAGTATTTAATTTGAGCACAGGATTTTCAGATTCTTGTACAAAGGTTGTTATGGGTGTTTTCTTGTTTGTTTGTTTTTGTGTTTTGTTTTGTTTTTCTTTAAGCATAGAACTGTTTTTTCAAGTCTTAGAGTTCAATCAGAGTTCTTTTTGGCTTCAAGTAACCTAGTTTTCTGGTCGGTCACGGAGAGCTGATATAACAGCCTTCAGTCAAATGGGGTCTTTATTTGAAAAGAGTCTTCAGCAGCTAACTTCTTTTAAATGCCTCTTTTTCAGTCAGCTGTGGATGTTTGTGCTAATGCTGGTTTTGCTTGGGTTTTCCTTTGGCATGAGTGCTATCCCAGTGTTTCCAGAGATACTGCACTGTGCATAGTAAGTAACTCAGTCCAACACATCTTTCATGTTACTGTCAGTAGGAAGCTGCAACTGATTTTCAGCAGTGAATATGAAAGGGGCTTTTGGTGTGGCTTTTTGCCCTCCTCTTTGAGGCAAAAGCAACAAGTAACACTAAAATGCTTCCATTACTTTTGTTGTCTTAGTTTTTTCTGACTGAGCAGCCCAGTCATTATTCTCCAAATATAATTTTGTTAATGTTGTCTATCTCAGTAATATGGACACACTGAAGTCAATCAGATTTTGGGTCTCGTAGCACGGGGTGACCTCTGTGTGATTTCATATACATGGGATTTATTTCAGCTTCCGAAGGCAATTCATAGCAAGCATCTTTCACTGGATTTTCAGGCTGCATTTGCTTTAACAGCTGCATCTACAGGAGTCGTACTTGCTCAAAGTACAAGGTCTGTAATGTGGTTTGGCAGCAATGACCTAGAAGGGTCTTGATTTACTCTTATTAGTATGTTCCTCTTGGAAAAAGGTCTTTCCTTCTTAAAAGCCACCTGTCACTTCAGAGGTGAGGAGCAGAACTGCAATCCTTCAGAGAGGCAGCAAAGAACAAAGTACTGACTAAACAGACACAATTCTACTGTATACTTTTGCTTGCTAACTATTTATGTTGGTACTAAATTGAAAGGAGGGAAAAAACTATAGGGAAGGCTATAAACTGAAGCACAATAATTTGTTTTACTACTCTAACTGGTCTGTCTTTTTGCAGTGAGAATGGATTTGAAGAAGGTCTTAGTCTGCTGGGACTGGTGTCTGGGCTCTTCAATGCCACATGGTCCCTTGGGTAGGTACACAGTCACGTATTTGTAAGCTAGGAGTGTTTGGTTATTCTGCACTATTGCCACGTGAAATCTTGCTGCATTACAACCAGAGGTCTTGCATTGCAGCCCTTGTGTTGACCTTGATTCAAGAGGTTCTTGCTAAACAGGTGCCTCATGGACATGTTTTAACAAAGCTTTTTACCCAACAAAGGAGTGGACTCTGAACTTGTCTTCCTTGAAATGTATAGCCCTGCATATCAAAAGCTGCAGTGATAAAGTGGATGTTAGCATGCACTTCTGTGTGGTTATTTTTGTTGACACTGAAATATTAAATGCTTAATATAGAGAGGTGGACCCTAATATATTTACAAAGCTAAGTCTACCCACATGGTACCTGCTGCCGACTAATTCTCTTCTCCCTTTTTCGTTTTCCGCATTTCCTCTTTTTGTCTGGGACAGCTTAAGGTGGAATCTTCTCTTTCAGCCACAGCCATTATTTAGGACCTGTGTTTGCATAGCCTAGCAGAGTGTATTTGTGTTTATTATCCAGTGTTCATCACAGAAATTAGTGAAAGGCAGTACTGGCTGAGAGAAGCTTCAGAGTTGTCACTCAGTGTGAAGTGACAAAGTTCCCCTATTGACAGCCACTTCCAGGATTTTTTTATCTGTCCCTCTAGTCCTCTGTGGCTGCAGGTGGGTTTCAGTGGTATGTATTTGCACCATTTTTCCAAGCTAATTGAAGTTCTAGCTGTCCTGTATATTTGGCTTAGGGTTCAGTACAGATATAGGTTTTATGAAGTTACCAAACTGCAGTTTTATGCTGTTATCAAACACGGTTTTCTTATGTGACTTGCTTCCAGGAAGTCTCTCTAGTTGTACAGTTTTGTCCATTTCTGTAGTGAGGTAGCTTATCATGTAAGACCTTTTATGAAGTGACAGCAGCTTCATAACCTTTCATGGCATTCTCAGACAGGCATGAAGGTGCAGGGCAGTTACATACAGCTCAACCTTGCGGTGACCACTTTTGTCACAGTGTGCTTTCCCATCTGCCTATATCCGTCAGTCTTTTGCCTTGATGTTTGGAAGGTTTACATTTTGAGGGATGAAAGTTTAAGTTTCTTTTATGGTAGAATTGATTGGTGTAGATGTCCTGTTAGAACATGGTCCTTAATGGAGCCTCTAAGCCATTTCAGATACAGAAAAAAGTGCATTCAGCTTTCTGATATGGATCTTATTTCTGGCTGAAGAGGTAACTAGACAGGTTTACTGGAGCCATGGCAAACAAAGAATTAGTACTTATTGTGGATTATAGGAAAGTTAGGTCTGTAGAAGACAATCTATTTGTTGACAGATGAGAGAGAAACAGTGGAAGGAGGCAACAGTACACAATAAAAAAGTTTTTTGAGAATATGATATGTTATCTTTTTTGTTTGGGATGCCAATACCTCATTTTGATTTTTTTGCAGGGCATTTGCAGGTCCCACTCTGGGAGGATTTCTAACTGAAAAGCTAGGTTTTGAATGGGCCTCAGCCATCCAAGGAGGATGGGCACTGTTAACTGTAAGTAATTACATATTTTTTTTGCTTTTTATATCTATCACAATTATGAGCTATTGCATAACCTTATTATTATAACAATTTTAACTGACTGTTTCCTCAAAGGGTCTTGTAACTGGAATATTCTATATCACTGAGGCAACAAGGAGAAGGTATGCTGAGGTGTTTTTTCTTTATTTTACATGCAGCCATATAAAGCCAAACCTTTGAAAGCTGTGCTTCCATTTTTTCCTCACTATCAACATGATAGTGAATGGCAGGATAAGCAGTAAAAATATAGCTTAAATACTTTGTCTGTCTGCTTTCCTAAATCCCTACTGGCCTAAACAGAGACCTAAACTGGGCAGTGCCTGTTCTATACAAGCAAGATGACTGTGGCATTAACAAGCAAGCCTTACTGATGGTTCCTCCAGGAGGGTGTCTGTGAGCTGGAATTGGCTGGGTGGTTGCATCCAGAGGGTAGTGGTCAGTGGCTCAATGTCCAGATGGAGATCAGTAACAAGCAGTATCCCTCAGGGTTCTGTATTGGGACCAGTATTGTTTAATATCTTCACCAATGACATAGACAGTGGGATGAGTGCACTCTCAGCAGATTTGCAGATGACACCAAGCCGAGTGGTGCGGTTGACACGCCTGAGGGACGGGATGCCATCCAGAAGGACCTGGACAAGCTTGAGAAGTGGGCCCATGTGAACCTCATGAGGTTCAACAAGACCAAGTGCAAGGCCCTGCACCTGAGTCAGGGCAACCCCCAGTATCAATACAGGCCGGGGCATGAATGGATTGAGAGTAACCGTGTGGAGAAGGACTTTGGGGTACTGGAGGATGAAAGAATGGACATGAGCTGGCAATGGGTGCTTGCAGCGCAGAAGGCAAATTTTATCTTGGGCTGCATGTAAAGGAGTGTAGCCAGCAGGTCAAGGCAGGTGATTCTGTCCCTCTACTCTGGTGAGACCCTGCCTGCAGTATTGCATCCCTCTCTGGAGCCCTCAGTAGAGGAAAGAGCTGCACCTGTTGGAGAGGGTCCAGAGGAAGGCCACAAAAACGATCAGAAGCCTGGAAAACCTCTCCTATGAGGGCAGGTTGAGAGAGTTGGGGTTTAGCCTGGAGAAGTCTCCAGGGAGATCTTATTGTGGCCTTTCAGTACTTAAAGAAGGCTTGTAAGAAAGATGGGGACAGACTTCTAGCAGAGCTTGTTGCAATGGGACAAGGGGTAATGGTTTTAAACTAAAAGAAGGGAGATTCAGACTAGAGGTGAGGGTGAAATTTTTTACGATGAGGGTGGTGGAACACTGGAACAGGTTGCCCCATCCCTGGAAACACTGAGGGTCAGGTTTGACAGGGCTTTGAGCAACCTGATCTAGTTGAAGATCTGGTTGAATGACCATCTCTGGAAGTGTTTAAAAGACTCGCAGATAAGCCGCTTAGGGACATGGTTGAGTGACAGTGGTAGGTTAACAGTTGGACATGCTGATCTTTTGGTTTTGCAACCAAAATGATTCTATGATACTATGATTCTAAGATGTCCCTGCTTACTGCAAGGGCATTGGACTAGATGACCTTTAAAGGTCACTTCCAAACCAAAATTTTCTGTGAAATGAGAGGTGTGAAAGCAATAGTACGTGGTTCTGTGCAACAGTGGGGAACCAAATCCAATGGTACACACAGCTCTTTCCACGTAATGTGTGGCTTCTTTACTATCTTTGCTATAATGTTGTATTGCATAGAAGTATCTAGAGAATATTAAACTGGTTTCTTCCTTCCTGTTCCTTTCTTTGTGCAAACAGTTCCAGTTCCAGCCTGCAAAATCCTCCTGGTAATAATGAAGAAAGAACTCATCTGATGGACAGTGAAACATAGCCAGACATACTTTCAATTCTTTGTTTACTATTGTGGTTTAACCTAGTGCTGAGATGAGTGGACTTGAGTCACCATCCCTGGAGGTGTTTAAAAGACATGTAGATGAGGTTCTTAGGAACATGGTTTAGAGGTGGACTTGGCAGTATTAGGTTAACGGTTGGACTTGATGATCTTAAAGGTCTTTTCCAACCAGAACAATTCTATGGTTCTGTTCTATGATTATTAATAGAGCTGGAATATGTGATCCTATAGTGAATAACCGGCTGTGGTTTACTTGTAGCTATGTGAGTGTTTTGAAACACTAAAAACTGACTGCCTTTCTTTTGGAAGACCTCGTGTGGATTGGCTGAAATGATGAGTAACTCTCAGATGTCAGCCTGTTTAATTGTGTTCCATGTACAGTGCACCACTGTATGTGAAGAGGTGTGTTTTCAAATGTCTGGTTTCTAGATGAGCCTGCTGTGCATTAATCTTGGGTAAAGCTACTGTTTTGCTACCATGATTTTCTGTGTTTTTTAAAAGAAAGTACCTTATCTTGTAATAATTTGATAACATAAAATGTTCAAAACAGAATTCGAAATGACAAAGCATTAAGCACAAAATTATTTTCAGTAAAGCAACTTTTTTTTCTTAAATTCTGTGAATTTTCTTAGACAACAAGAGTCTAAAGGACTTTGTGTTTACCAGCACTTCTATTATCTTGAAAGTGCCTGAAAACAAGAGGCCATGGTAACGAAGACTTTGTCAGCCCTGGAGGAGACTTGGCATTGTGTGTGTATATGTGTATACATATATGCACAGACATATGTATGTTTGTATTGTATATGAGGACTCAGCTTTGTGTGTGTGAGATCTGTTTTTCTAATAAATGCCAGCTGGAATGTTTGTACTAATTGCCTTTGCAACAGTAGATTTATTGAAAGTCTAGGGCTACTGTTTTCCAACAATGGGAAATAAAAAATAATCTCCTCACCTCCTCCACATACTCGGCAAAAAAATCCCTCAAGGGGAACTGAGACAAAGGCATGCCTGGCAAACTCATACTGACTTCCTGACCTCAGTTTTGGCAAAAGTCTTTCAATTTATCCTTCACCCAGAACTGGGTCCTAGAAGGGGTTCTCTGTGGTACCCATTTTTCTGTAAGAAAAATGGTCTAGTCCTAGCAATTTCCAAACTGTTTCTTTTGTGAGTAGCTACTGGAATTTACATGAGAAATACTTCTTTCTCTGCCAGAGCCTTTTTGGGGAACTAGGAAGAACTGCTCTTGTAGCCAGCTGAACTGCGAAGCATCAGGGTACCAAAGGGCAGGCTTCCCCTGGGAATGTCCTGGCAATAGCTCTCTTTCCTTTTGTATCAAGTGTTAGACTTTCCTGAAAACGGGAATGTACAGCTCAACCTATTATGGAATGCCAGTGCCAATGTTGAGGCAGGTGAGAAGGAGCTGAGAGGTGTGGAGGTAGACACAAGGTGCACAGGATGCAGATTTGTGGATGTGAGACTTAATTAGCAATTTGTGGAATGACTTGTTCACTTACTTGACTTCTGCTGTTAGGACTTGAGGGGGCTGGGATTACCGGCACAAATGTTATTGAAGTTAATGAGCTGTCCTCCAATGCGTGAAGTTCACCAGAGCTCCAGTAGAAACTAGATAGGCTTAACTAACCACTCTAGCTTTCTGGCAACACGTCGTCTTCCCTCTTCATTCTTTCTCATACACAATGGAGGTAAAAGAATCCTGAATAGGAGTCTTTGTTTCCAGGTTTGTTGTTCAAATCAGCTCGCATGTTCTCCTGCCATGATTATCCAGGTTTTCTGGAACCATGGTTAAAGCAGAGGAGGGGGATCTCCTGTGGGAAACTTAGCAACCTCCTGTGTAGTGCTGTACTTGTCTCATGTGGTGGCAGGTCTAAATACCCAGCTGCTGTTACCAACACAGTTGTACAGTCTGTGAAGCTGTGGTGAGCAGAGACTGTGCCAGGTACAGCCAAACTACACTTGGCTAGATTGGAGCAGCCCTGAGCTGGGGTGGCACAGGCAGTGCCCAGGTCACAGCAGGAAAACAAGCCAGCTTTGCATTACTACAGCAATCCCACGTCTGAATCGTTTGCAGATCTGGCAGGTGAAGTGTTTCTTCGTCTGCAGCACAGTGGTGCCTTCTAAGTCAGCGGTGTAAGGCAGAATTGCTCAACACTGGCGGCTCTCTTGCCTTTGATGTTTCAAGACTTTCCAGGCAGGGTGATTGCATCTCCTGGTGTTGGCTTTCTGATCCTCTGGGGAATTCCCAGGTTTTGTGCAAGACTGTCCCTTTTAAAGTCCCCCGTCTTTGCTTGCCCCTGTCTTCCTCTTGGGTGACTTCCAGACAGCAGACACGGGGCTGCCGAAAGCTTGTGCGTCTGCTGTGCTCTTGGTGCTGTCTGCTCTGGAGGCCTGTGCCCTGGACAGCTACATTGCAGCCGTCTACGAACACAACGTGGTCTTGTCCGAGGACAGGGAAGTGCCAGTTTCTTCTGAGGAGGCCTTCGTGTTGACGGACAAAAATATGGCAATTTTGGAAGTGGCCATCAAAGAAGCAGCCAGACAGGTATTAATGACAGAATTAGAGATGTTAATTTTGCAAAACGCTGACCAGTTATTCAGTTTCTTGATGGTGTGTTTTGGTTTCGTATGTTGGTACCAGGGTGCCCGTATCATTGTAACTCCTGAAGGTGGCATTTATGGCTGGGTCTTCACAATGGAAACAATATACCCGTACCTTGAGGATATCCCAGACCCACAGGTGGACTGGATTCCGTGTGTAGATCCTGGAAGGTAACGTTCCTGCTGTGCGGGGGGTAACAGTCCGATGGGAAAGATGGGAACCTTTAGGAGTGGTTGTTGATAGTTTTAACTGTCTTGGAACAACTGCTGTGAAGTGAAAGCAGGCTGGAAATCGTGTAGTTGCCATAAATAGCTTCAGACAACTTGCTTCATAACTTTCCTCTGTCATTTTTTCCTCACTGTTATTGCTTTGATTTTAGTTACTGTACTCATACAGGTTGAGATTTGTTTAAAAGAAAAACAAACAAAAAAAATCTACATTTCAGTAATGTATTCTATGCCTGTTGTAGAAAATGTTTAAGACACGGGAGAATTAGGAATATTTGTGAAAAAAATAACAGCTACTACTGAAAGGCAATACTGCACAATTTCAAATGGGAGTTTTTGAATCATGACTGGTAGCTTTTTTATTCTGTCAAGAGCTGAAGCAGAAAGCTGAGATTAGCCCATATGTTGATGTCACATTAGTGCTGTGCCACATGCTGGCAGCAGAAGCAATACCTGAAGGTGCAAAGTTTCACTTTCACTGCAAGGAGACCCCAGTGTTCCTCAGTTAGTGTGAAGTGTAGCCAGAGTTCCAGTGCACTAATCTTTGGCGCGCAAAACTACTGCCTTCTATTGAATAACAGAAAATGATAGTCTTGTATCAGATATGACTAGCTTAAACCTATGGTTCTTGTGATCTGTATTCTTAGTGCTAGCATTTCTATGGATTGACTGTTTTTGATGTTTTCTTTCCTTTCTACCTTCCCTGTTGTTTAGGTTTGGTCCCTCACCTCTGCTGGAAAGACTGAGCTGTCTGGCAAGGACTAACTCCATCTATGTGGTCGCGACTATGGGAGACAAGAAGCCCTGTAATTTCAGTGATCCAAGGTGCCCAAGTGATGGCCGCTATCAGTACAATGCCAATGTGGTCTTTGAACTCTGAAGGGAAGCTGGTGGCTCGTTATCGCAAGGTAAGAGGATTTTACAATGTTCAAGAAGTGCATGATCCTCAGGCGATTAAAGATGTGAAACAGAAGCTGCTTCCCAGGCTTAAATGTATTTGGCCATAGAGTCATTATACAGCAGGTGTCAGAGGGCAGGTGAAAGCCACTGCCTTAAGATATCTCAATTCCTACTATTCTGAATTTAATAGCCAGTAATTAAATGAAATTAATGAAAACTCAACAAACCCTCTATTTTTACTGCTTCTCAATAGGAAGTGACATTCATGTCCTAAACTCTTGCTAACTAAATACAGTATTATATTCAATATTAGTCCAATTTAAATTGTTAGATTGCTTTTCTAATATTTTTTTTTCCGTTCCTTCCTTTCCATGAACAGTACAACCTTTTTGTGACAGAGAAACAGTTTAATTACCCCAAGGATCCAGAATTTGTGACTTTCAATACATCCTTTGGCTACTTTGGCATTTTCACTTGCGCAGACATACTCTATCATGACCCAGCTGTGGTCTTGGCAAGCAGATTTCAGGTTGACACCATTCTGTTCCCAACCGCTTGGGTTAACACTCTTCTGCTGTTGTCGGCCGTCCAGTTTCACTCACTGTGGGCCATGGGAATGGGCATCAACTTTCATTCAGCAAATACACGCAACTCCACTTTAGATATGACAGGTAACATGATATTGCTCTAATTGGTCTTCTTCATGTGGGCAACATGCATATCTATGTAGTGCAGTTGACCTGAGCAGAGTTTCCCATCGTCTTTGGGCATGCATACCCATGTCAACAGGGTTAGAACGAGAGAACTTTTACAGATAAAAAGGAAATCAAAATGTGATATATAAGAACTCAGAAATGCTTAAGTTGACTTTACTACCTCTACTTACTTGCTAAGTAATCATTCCTGAGAGTTTATGGATGTGATTCTTCATCTTCCGACCATAGTGTTTATCCATGTTTTGGTCATGTGAAGGCGCAAACTTTTTTTTCTCCACTAGGTGGAAACCTAACTCTGAGAAATGGTCTTGTGAGTCCTGCAAGCATCGCTTCTGGGTTGGAGACCTTGTGGCAACTTTTCTTTGCAGGCTATATTTTTACTGTATAGTTTTCCTGAGCAGATGCTAGAAGTCAAGCACAGGTTTTGTGGGTATTTGCTTGCAGAAGTGAGGGGAACTTACTGGTGTTGCTAAAATGTGGCGCTAAACTTCGCCTTCCAAATAAAAGCAAATATGGGCTGTTCCTTTAGTTCTCAGTCATTGGTGAAGATATGTTATACAAATCATATTCTTTAAGGATAGGTTTTACTCTGGGATTTAAAGGTTTATGTATTTATTTAAAGGGCTTGTATAAAGATGTGACTTCTGGTAATATATGTTCCTTACCTATTTTTTTGACTTGACAGTCTTACCATTCATTTTAATCAGAAATACTGATTTCTGATGCAACTAAACTCGATGAGGAATCTATAGCTTCAGACACTTAAATCGTATATAAATACGCATAATTAGCATGCTAATCCTCTCACTTAGAATACATGAAACATCAGAGTTTGATCTACTTCACATTGAATGCAAAAAGCATTAGGTTAGGATTATAGTCCATGAAGGCTTAATTTAGGTTCAAAACAAGCTGGTAAACGTTAGAATAAAATTTGGCACATGTTTAATTAGTTAAGACTGCTTACTTATACCATGCACTTGCTTTCAGATTAAAACCTTTCTGGTGTTATGTGTTTGCAGGGAGCGGTATTTATGCCCCAGATGGTCCAAGAGCATATTATTACAATACAGAAACAGAAAATGGTCACCTTTTGGTGACAGAACTGAGTTCACACCCACATCTGTCTCCTGACTATCCTGCTGCTGTTAACTGGAAATTGTATGCCAGCAGGATCCAGCGGCTTCCATCAAATGGCCACAACTTCAGTGGGGTCGTTTACCATGATCTCTTATCCTTCACGGAGCTCACTGAGCCTGAGGGAAATCGTACCATTTGCCATCAGGACCTCTGTTGCCATCTGAATTACGAGATGGCAGAGGTGCAGAAGGACGACATTTATGTTTTGGGTGCCTTTGATGGGCTACATGTTGTTGAAGGAGAGTATTATTTGCAGGTAAAGTTTTTCTGTTCTTATTTGGACAGTGGGAAGGCTGCAATACTCTCTTTTCAGGCCATTTGCATTTGTCTCATTTTTGACTGAGGGGGTTTAAGAAGAGGCATTTTTTTCAGGTCCCTCTGAAAACATTTGTTTTCTTCATTATGTATTTTAACTGCATTAGGAGTGTTGGCCGTGCCTCTCTGTCTATGTTATAAATGCTGAAAGTCGAGATCCTGAGTTGATTCTGTGCCATAACACTTCAAGGAGGTTTCCATATATGTCTGCAAAAGAGAGAAGATCACAAAGTTCTCCCTGTCTTCATAGGGATGCTCTTGTCACAACAGAGAGCTGTTTCCTACTCAGTGGATTGTGCCATTGTGCTGATGTGATTCTCCTACATGTGCTTATCTAGCAAAATGAAGAAACTGAATACAGATGCAACCTTTGTATTCACATGGCTTGACAGTGTACTAGTTCTTTTAAATTTCACTCTTAAACTTTTTTTGGTGTGCCATATTTTTATATGTTTTCTCTATATATTTAGAGTATTCCCACTAGAGTAGGCAAATAATTATGGCTTCAGGTTTTTAGGAAACTCAGCCAGAGCTGACGTAACTTATACAGGTCTCAAACTATTCCACATCTATGACCAAATGCATATGTGTTATGCACGAATGTACAAGTAACTTATAAACACCTGTGTACAGATATAGTGCTTTGCTGTGATGCTGGCAAAGAACTATATTTTTACAAAGTTTCAAGTGCCACCTATAAATCCTCTTGACACAAATAAATTAGTATAAGACAAATATAAATGAGTATGTATTTGAGAATTTCTTCATGATGACAGCTTTTCTTACCATCAAATCCAGCTCTTGATTGTTGAAAGCTTAGCAGTATTTTGCCTTTCTGTGTCGTCCTCGCAGACCTGCACGCTGCTTAAGTGCAAGAGCACAGACCTGAACACATGCGGGCAGCCGGTGGAGACCGCACAGACCAAGTTTGAGATGATTTCCCTCAGTGGCACGTTTGGCACCAACTACGTCTTTCCAGAAGTCTTGTACAGCGGGGTGCAGCTGGCCCTGGGGGAGTTTGAGGTAAGGGGATACAGCTGTGAGTTGTCAGACTTGTAAGACAAATGTCAAGAAACCACTCCAAGATACAGGAACAAATTGGGAGTTCTCAGTGTCCTGTGTTTCAGTAGCTGGTATGATTTCAAGGCAGCTTTATTTCTGCTTGATTTTCCTGGTTGCATTCATGCAGCAGGTAGATTTTGCTGATTCCCTTCTTCCCTGTTCCCTCAAATCCCGTAGAACAAGGTCTTGCTCAAGACAGAAATGTAGTTTTTCTCAGACTTTGTGGTGGCTCCAAGTGAGCTACCACATCTACCAATGAGGTCAGCATTAATGGTTATATCATTTTGTGTTTGTCATACAACAGTACTGCTTTGCTGATATTTCTATTTATTTTACTTTTCTATAACGAGGTGCTAACTGATGGACGTCTGATGAGTCGGAGTAGTACATCAAAGCCAGTTTTAAGTGTAACGCTCTTTGGGAGATGGTATGAAAAGGACCCTCCACACACACAGCAAGCTTCACCATGATTTCACTGCAGATCCTTTAAGATCTCGTATGCTTGTTTCTACAACACTAATTAATAATAATTAGTCATACTGTTAATTCATGTTAATTAATGTTAAACCCATAATTGTAATGACACACTATTTCTCAAAGTGCCTCATCTAACAATATAGTCATTGCATTGATTTGTTGACTTAATTTTGCAGCAAAAATAAATTACTCTGCTGGGCAGTTCTGTATGTGTTTTTATAGGATAGCTTTTGATTGTCATAGATTTGACCTTGATCTCCCTCGGAACAACTGAAAATAAATTCCTATGACTTTAGTGGTGTAGGATTCAGGCATATTGCAGTGGGTTATGGCCAGCCAATTTTTAATACTTTAAAATTTCTGGTGCAGTGTTAGAACACTCTTCCACCCTATCTTAGACTACACCCTTTTCTAAACCAGAGGTTAACAGAACCTTTGAAGGCTGATGGTTGAATTTTAAGTTATTTATTTTGAAAAAGAAAGCATGCCTCAAAACACTGTTACTTCAAGAACAGTTATTCCACTCAGCATGCAGTGTAATATGTTGTCATGCCACCCCTGACTTATAGTTGGGGGAGACTATTTGAATCTTTCTGTCCACAGTTTCAGGGTGCAGAAAAATTCCTTTCCTCAAAACTATTGATAACTGTGCCACCTTTTTCAAGCAGTCAGGTGGATCCATAAAAAAATTCTCAACATGAGCGATTTTTCAGGAACATATCTGTCTCACAGTGAAGTGGTTACTCATGCTGATGCAAAGGAGAATCTGGGCTGTACAGGTAAGTGTTGGGAAAGGCTGTCGAACAGCTTGAGATTGAATGCACTTACATGTGTGCAGGAGCAAGCACTGCAGACTGTACTTTCTAAGCAAGTGGACTGGATTACTTTGGGTGGGGCTGCTAAGATTTTTATGTACCATTAATTCTGTTGCTTGTTCTGCATGTTTGTTTAGAAATAAAAGCGTTGTTCACATCTAATCTGACCAATACAATGAAAGAATAGACTTGCGGAACACGAAATATGTTGGTTTTGAACAAAGTCAATGTTGTAAAAACAAAATTTTAATCTGTAAATGTATTAAATTGTAATGCTCTACTATTAATACAATAGAAGAAATGGAAAATACTTCACTTGTTTGTGGAGAAAAAGTACTGTATCTCTACAATTATATCTGTGCCCGAGGACATGGTGTCCTGTTACAGCTAAGCAACATAACTGTGTGCTGTTGCTAAAAATGACTGGCTTCCGATTTCCTCACCCCTGACTGCCTGTCCTCACTGCTTTGCAGCAATTGCGTGATTGCAGGTATGACCCTTCACACAGGTTTCTCCGTGGCAAGATTAGCCCTTTGAATAAGTGGTTTTCCACGTAGCCCCTCGTAGCACAAGGAAAGGAGCAGGACCACAATCTGAAGATGGACTTTCCTCTACAGCGAAGCTGATTTAGCATCAAATTGCATCCTGTTTCACAAAAGTAAGTCCTCAGATAATCCCCGTTCTCTGCCAGGGAGAGTGCAGGAGGGGAGTGGGGACAGTGGACTGGGAGGATGGAGGTGTGAAAAGCAGAGGGAGCTCTAGGATAAGCTTCCTTTTAGATTTCCCACAGCCAAGAATAGCCTCGACCACTGTAGTTTCGCTAAGTTTTATCCAGCAGGCTGGTTTGTTTAACTGGATTTAGTTTCTTGTTCCTGGCTGAATGCCCAGCTCTGCAGGCAGTTGTGCCAGCTGGAAAAGATGCAGACAGGGATGCTTCCATCCCACCATGCTACAGAAAACCCCCTGTCCTGGCAGCGTGACTTGAACTTTGTGGGGCAGTGCCCAGCCCCTGCACTTGTAACATTTTTGGTCAGCCCTGCCATTGTAGTCCCATTTCTGGGCTATTTTCCTAGTTGTTGCTAAATGGGAGGGTTTACTGCTTCCTCCCTCCCCTAACCTCAGTTAAGGTGACTCAAGCCATATTTCATTTGATAAGAGAAGCAGGGCTGGAGTAAAGGCTTCAAAGCTACTTTACTTCAGTTATCACTGAAATCTCTATTGCAGCCTCCTAAAGGCTTATATTTAAGGCTCCTGAATGAGCATGGTGTACCTAGAGAAGCAGAGATATAAGCATGTGGAGAAGTACTTATAGAGGTCAACATTACCAGATGTAAATCAATGTTCCTAATGGTTGAAACCCTTGGTCAGCACTACTCTTGCAGGGAACTCTCCGGTGCTTTTATCCACCCACAACATTTCTGTGGAGATACTGTAAAGAAAGCTCTGTCTGCAGTGACAGCCTGTTGTAGGCTGAGGGTAGGCAGCCTGTTCTGCTTCCCACTATTCAGAAAATCTTTTCCAAATGAGAATACTGAAATATCAGGATGTCAAAAGCAGAAAATGTCACAGGAAGATGTATTGGAACTGAACTAAAATATTAAAAATGAAGGCTTCTCAAAACACAGCATATTCCTGGGAACAGGAAAGGTGAGTGGAGGAGCAGGGATGTTGCTGTGCCTCGTGACCTTGCCTGCCCTTTGCTTCAGGCAAGTGGCAGCTGGGCAATGAGGTACTCAGTTAATGGCTTGGCTGGTGGCTTACCTGCCTGATTTCAGAGGAAAAGATTCCCTCCAAATATGTATTTTCTGGTGGGAGGCTGTTGGAATGTGATGTACAGCTAAACAGAAGTGACTGGGAGAACCACTGGGATAAATGCAAGCAACGGTTCTGTTGCTGGTGTGTTAAGTGTATTACATCTAAGTGCAGTGAGATGCTGGTGTAATGATTTTGGTCTTAAGAAACTCTGATAAGTAAGACGCACGTAATGGCAGATAGCACAGAACTGGGGAATATGAAGACACCAGAACAAAGCAAATGGTTTTTAAGACCCTCAGTTTTGCCACTCATACTTCAGAGATTAGCTCAAGGGGTCACACATCCACCTGTCACTTTAAATATCATAGCTGAGCCAAAATATGAGTAGCAGAAATCTATTGCAACCAATAGAGAAGTAAAATAACAAAAAAATGGGCCATTCTTTCTAGACATGTGTTTAAAACCTTTTTTTTTTACTGGCACAATTACTCTTGGCATCACTCACCTTTTTAGTCTCACTGAGTTGCGACATCCCTACTGTGTAATGTTACACTTTCTATTGTGTCACCAGCGACTCTTGATTCCAAGGTAATGTTTTAACAGGCCAACGCTTCCTCCTTACTTCAAAGTTAAACTTTGTCCCACTTCTCTGTGCGTGATCCTTGTGCACCATTTGTCCCTGACTCAGAGCGCTGCAGGAGCTGCGAGGCACCAGCCATGCTCCCTCCCCAGCCTCTCCTGCACGCTGCGGTGCTGGCACTCGCCGTGCTTCAGGCCCTGGCCTCTGACACCTTCATCGCAGCTGTCTATGAGCATGCTGTCATCCTACCCGATCCCACTTACAAGCCCGTTTCTCCCGATGATGCTTTGGCCCTGATGAACAAAAACATGGATGTCTTGGAAGGAGCCATCAAGGAAGCCGCCCAGCAGGTACTAGCTGTATTGTGAGCGTTGTTACTGAATGTGTTTTCTGCTCCTGATGACCTTCCTGGGTATCTGTTGATGGGTGAATTCTTAACGGAGCCTGTTTTGTCAGGGTGCCCACATCATTGTGACTCCTGAAGATGGCATTTATGGCTGGCGTTTCACAAGAGAAACCATCTACCCCTACCTGGAGGATATCCCTGATCCGTCAGTGGACTGGATTCCCTGCACCGACCCCACAAGGTGATTCCTTCTGCAGTGATTTAGGTGGTTTCAGTCTAGTGTCTCATGGAGTCATGAGCTGCTCCTAATAAATGTATAAGAACTACTAATGCTTTTGACATGAGGGTAAGTTTCAATTAAAGTTGCAGATCAAGGCAAGTTGCATAATAAAATATATAGCATGTCCATGACTAATTGACGAGGGAGCCCACCCTGTGGGTTTTTTTTTGTTTGGTTTGGTTTTTTGTGTGTTTGTTTTGGTTTTGGTTTTGTTTTGTTTTTAATTCAAGAGAAATTCAACCAATATACAGAATTTGGGTTACTGAATGTAGACGAGACATCTTTTTTTGCACTTGGAAAAGCTTTGGTGCCAGAATATGCTGCTTCTCATGCTGCTTTCATTTTTTCACACTATTTTGAATAGAACTGATTGTAAACTCTCAACACTAGGGGTTTTTTTTTTGTTTTATGGTTTACGTTTTGTTTTTTACAAATGCTGTGTTCAAACAAAAGCACACATACCATTTTTGTGAACAGCCAAGACCTAGTTTCTGAGCAGCTAGTAACAGAATTGATGAGGTCAGTAGTCAAAGTCCAAACTTTTAATCTTAGTTTTTCACAATTAAGATAAAGTCTGAATTGCTATGGTCTCTGTGCTGTAGAACATGATCTGTCATTCAAGCATCATGTTCCAGCAGGGACAAGCTAACCTCAAGTGCTGCACTTCAGATCCATACAGCATGCAATAAGTGCTCAGCCACAGAACTACAGGTGTGGTCTGCCTTTTTCACCACGGCTGCATCTCCTCAATCATGAGGTTCTTCGAGTGTATTATTGTATCAGTGAGGATGTAATTCCTCAGTGGTCCTGAGAGGAAGAGTCAGATTGCAGAGAAGTGCAGGGTGTGCGACATTTTGCTGAGACCTGAGTAGCTAAAATACAGAGACTTTCAGTGTACATGCGGTGGCAGCATGTCTAAGCAGGTCTTTATTCCAGTTCTTCACACAGTTTTTGTGAAGGTGTTCTGTGTGTGTCTCTCCACTGTTCTAAATCAGGGTTTTCTTTAGCAGCTAGTGGGAATATAACGCCTGCCATCACAAGCTGGCATGCCCCGTTTCTTGGCGCCATGTATGTATCTTGCATGATGGTCCTCCTGCGTGGCCCCTGCACACCTTGCAAAGCCATATGCACCGCCACCTCACACATGGGTTATCTGCTCTCTTTCTGGCCTGATATGGGTGCAATTCCTCTCCTGCTGTTTCCCAGCCCTAGGATTATCTGTTTGCTGCAGAACACATTCTGGGAGCCCAGAGTTGCTGTCAGGCAGCCCACGGGCAGTGTGTCCTGCAGAAGGCTGACGGGAGGGCTCCAGGACCTGCCCCAGTATGCGGGAAGTGGCCTCAGTGTGTCCTGCAGCCACCTTGTGTACCTGCTTGCTCTGCCCTGACCGTGCGATGGCACTCCAGTGATCGACACCACTGACAGCACGGTTTTGTTAGTCTTTTTCTTTTTTCTTTTCCCTAAAATACATTAGATTTGCCCCAGCGCCAGTGCAGGAACGACTCAGCTGCATGGCCAGGAATAACTCCATCTATGTTGTTGCAAACATTGGAGACAAGAAGCCGTGTAACTCCAGTGATCCCGGCTGCCCCAGAGATGGTCGCTATCAGTACAACACCGATGTCGTCTTTGACCCAGAGGGGAAGCTGGTGGCTCGTTACCACAAGGTAAAGTGACCTTGGAAAGGCAGGAGCTTTTTTTCCACTACTTCCAAAATGTCTCCGTTTGGCAAGAGAATTAAATGCCTGTCGTTGTCCCATGGCAGATTTTTGCTTCTGTTTAAAATTTTAAAGAATATCTCTGTTGCTGTGAAGTGTTGACTCCCAATTTGCATTTCTGTCATAGTTCTCATAATAGACTGGAATAAAAAATTATTCCTCAGGTCCAATTTAGCAGCATATGTTTTTGGTTGACTTCCTCAGTTCATTAACTCTCTATTACTGGAAACGCTGCTGCTTTAGCAGCCTTAGTCTTGAACTCCAGCTTTTCACCAGACTAAACCTTCATGTTCCAGGACTTAAAAATATTCATCTGCATCTTGTCTTGCATGAATAGTCTGGTTTAAGGAAGACAGCCCCCCCGCCCCCCTTTTATTTTTGTCTGATGATATTTCATCACAGTTTTTACATAATGGGAATTATCTGGACAAACCCATGCTGCATGTAAAACAAGATGAGGGCATTGAAACATTTGTACCCAATTAAAGTCTATTATTTCAGTTTTATGTACCTACCTGCAAGGTTCGTCAAAGTTGTTTAGAGGTCAAGTGCTGGATAGTACGTTGATGTGGCTAGAATTAAGCCAATTGTTTATCTAATGCACATTGGCCCCAGTATTTCACCTAGTTCTTTAGAGATCATGCCAAGACATGTATTTGTGAGCAAACTGGGTGAGCTGGACACTGATAATGGGCAGGCTGCTCCCCTGTGCATCAGCTTGGCATGGCCCAGGCACCGAGGTACAAGTTCAGCAAGCTCGAACGTGCTTTTTGGCTCAGTGACATGTGTTTGTTGTCCAGGCTACCTGGAAATTAAAGGACTCTTAGTAAAGGTGAATGTGGAGGAAGAATGGAAACGCTAGAAAGATGCGAATATTGCAGGCTTGGATTTTTCTGTTGGTTGAGATCATCTGCCTTTTCCCATAACCACTGCCTTTGTTTTCTTCTCTGCTCTGTGGTCACCCTCTACTGTCTCATGCTTCCTGCTGGTGCTGTGGGCTTCCGGTCGTTCTGTGCATCTCCACACCAAGGCCCCTAATCCTGTCTCTTGGCACCAGATCCTCCATGCTCCTCTTCATTATTTTCTTCTGTGTGTCTTTCGGGTCACCAGAATTATACATTAGGTGGAGAGACTGGAGATTATTTTTATGGGAGTTGCAAGTGGATGACACCAACAGACTTGCGGATTTTAGGCAGGAAAGCAGCCAACTTGCTAGAATCATAGGATCGTTTCAGTTGGAAGAAACCCTCAGAATCATTGAGTCCAACCATAACCTAACCTAACTCTACACTAAACCATGTCCTTAAGTACCAAGGGCAATATGTGTGTCCCCATATCAACCTTTTGAGCACTGTGGTGATGATATAATTTTAGCCTGACTTCCTAGATGTAAAGGCTTTGAACACAGCTTAAAAAACATCTCTTGTCATTCTGAAAAATTTTAGGAATTACTCCAGGATATTGCAGTAGGTGCCTTTGACTGGTTTCTCTTTTTTTCCTTCCGCTACAGTATAATCTATTTATGTCAGAAACTCAGTTTAATTACCCAAAAGAGCCAGAAGCCATCGCCTTTGAAACCCCTTTTGGGAAGTTTGGCATTTTTACTTGCTTCGACATCCTTTTCCATGGGCCTGCCGTGGTCCTGGTGAGTGAGTTGCAGGTGGACACGGTGCTTTTCCCGACGGCTTGGATGAACGTCCTGCCCTTTCTGACTGCGGTTGAGTTTCACTCTGCCTGGGCTATGGGCATGGGTGTCAACTTCCTAGCTGCCAACACACACCGCACCAGCATGTCTATGACAGGTAATTAATTCCCACTCTGTCTGAAAAGTCTGTATAACCATGAATCTTTATTCCTCGTTCTGCAAGGTGGTTTTGCAGAGGGAGATAATGTGTTTATCTGGAAGGTGAAGAGTCTAGTCACTAAATTTTAAACCTGACAAATCTTCTCCCTACTGATGCCACAGAAGGCACAGAAAAACTTGTGGTGTTTTCTTTTCTTCTCCCTAGCTTCTTAGAATTTTCCTTTCTTTTTTTTAATGCCTCTAAGTGAGTAGTAAGTTACTGTTGCTTCTACCTAAGTAGGAACTTCTGAAATGTAGCCTCTTTTCCTCTCTACCTCTAAGTCTGTGATCAAATGCCAGACTGTAACTGTACTTGTAAACCATCTACATGGCTCCATTTGTTCTGGCCAAATGAAAGGCTTGTTTGCAGCTTTATTTAACACAGTTGTGGAAACATGGTAAAAGCAATTTTTCAGACCTGTTGCAGTAGTGTTGCTAAGAAGTCTGCATTTTCTTTTAAGACTGTAGCACTGATATTCTAGATGAAACCACAGTATTGACTTGGGGTTTCTCATTTGAAATGCCTGACATTTATGTCCATTTTATATGTCTCTTTGGCAGTGATGGATATGACAGATCTTTGATTCCCCTGTGTCGCTTGGCACTGGTCAGGTGTGAATTCCCCATATGGGGAGGAATCATTGTAAACGGGGTTGGACAGTTGCTGTCTCCTTCTGTGTTCACCAGGACAGGCCTGTGATACTTGCCTGTGCTGTGGTTTGGATAGTCTTAATTGGTGGATGGTCCTTTTACAACAATTAGCTGAGAATAAAGGAATGTTCAAGGAACTCTGTTGGATACAGGAGAAGAGAGAACTGGGGAGGCCATAAGCACAGCCATAACATAACGTACTCTGATTTTGGCTACACTGAGCAGACCTCACCTGGGAAAATAAATGCTATTTTTTTGCTAAAGCACAAGCTATATGTACTGAGCTGCTAATGGTCACATTTCGTGAGACTAAAATTTCTGTAATATTTATAAAATTGTGGATAATCTAGCAGTAGAGACAATTAAGAGGACAATATGAATGTTTTTATTCATTTTGGACTGACTATTGTGCTTTCTTCAGGGAGTGGTATTTATGCACCAGACAGAGCCAGAAAATACTACTACAATATGAAAACTGAGGACGGTCACCTCCTCATTGCTGAACTTGATTCACACCCTCGCCTTTCTCCTGCCTCCCCACCTGCTGTCAACTGGAGCTCATATGCTTCAAGTGTCAAAAGATTCTCACCAGATGACCGTGATTTCGAAGGACTCATCTTCCACGATCGGTTCACTTTCACTGAGCTCACTAAGCGTGAGGGGAATCGCACTGTTTGCCAGAAAGACCTCTGCTGTCACTTGAGCTACAAGATGGCAGGGAAACGAGAAGATGAAGTTTATGTGCTGGGTGCTTTTGATGGGCTTCATGTTGTTGAAGGACAATACTATCTGCAGGTAATGATTCTTTGGAGAAGGGTGCTTATTTTGAGAAGCTTCTTTGCACAGAGAAACCTTCAGTTCTGTGGGGAAAAAAGGCAATGACTTTCTTATATTTTGGAGTTCTCATGTCCTGTTTGTTAGCAATGGGAATTACTTGCTAAAACATCCGAGCTTGCTTACCATTAAATCCAACAAATGCAGTGGAGAGGTCTTGTGTGCCCACTATTTTTTTAGGTGTGCAACACTGGCTAAATTTAGGTCCTCTTTTGTGACCATCTGTAGTAAGTGTTCTGAATCTCGTCTGTAATCTTCATCAAACATGTGCTGTTAAAAAATCAGTTGATCATGTCTATCTTTATGAGACGCTCTGATAATTTAGAGTCACAGAGGTGTTCTTTTTTTGTCATTACTCAAATCATAGCAATGGAGTGTACTGAAATGGCATGTGACTTTGATAGGAAATGTCCAGTCTTCCTCTCTTTTAGCCCAATATTTGGAAAGACAGCGAGTTACTTTCTGGTTGAATTTTCTTAAAGCCATATTAGAAAACCTTCTTTGCCTTCGTAATTAAGTTACTGTGCCAGCAGACTATTCTTTTTTTAGTTACTTATTTCTGTCTGTCGACACAGCCTTTGCATATCAGCTGGTACAGACTCCAGGATATGGGGGGAGGTCTTAACCAGCAAACAGCTCGTCTAATACATTTAAGAAGAAGACTGAAGAAATTCAGTTCTTGGTGAGCTTACTCAGAAAATTTGAGTGATCATGTCAGCCGCCAGATGGTCTCTACCAGTACTGAGTTTTCTAGAGAAGACAGGAATTTCTACTCTTCCTTTTTTCCTCGGTATTTTTTTCATTTCCTCAGAACATACTGAGATAAATTTATGCCTTATGTCTCTGCTTATTTGCATTTCAACGCAATATTTCTTCATGATGTCCGCAAACATTTAGCAGCTGGACAGTTAATTCTAAGGACAAAAGGAAAACATTGTAATTCCTCCTTTCCTCTGTATGCTGCAACTACTAACACGAAACTGTAACAGGGGATGCTAACTTCGTCACCTTGACATATATTCACCAGAAGTTGGATGGAGAAAGTCAGGGTTAGATTTCCCATGGGCTACTAAGCCATCTAATGAATATTCATTAGCAACGTGTACAAATACCAGTACGAGGACTTGTGTGTGCAGTTGCACAACGTACCCATGAGGAGGACTTTGCTTCATTTGGCTAAAATTTCCATTCACAAACTCATCTCACAAAGACCTGTGGGAAAGGGACCCTTCAAACAGAAGAACTGGCAACTGGAAGAATTAGTGGAAGTGACAGGATTGGGCTTCAGGGATGAAATAAGGTGCTCTTGCAGCACTTATGTCAGAAACAGTTAATTTCTAACTATTAAGGCAATGCAGGTCTGGAATACCCCTGGTCAGATCAAGGGGTGAAAAAATAAGCTACGACTAACAAGAAGTTACTTAAAGATTGTGGAAGAGATCTAGTGGCAGTCACCTGCTCTGACACACACTAACTTTGATGACATAAGGCTTTCCTATGGGGATGTTTCTGCCTTGCTACCTATGTTGTCTTCTCTTCCCTGCAGATCTGCACGCTGCTCAAGTGTGAGAGCACAGACCTGAACACATGTGGGCAGCCGGTGGAGACCGCACAGACCAAGTTTGAGATGATTTCCCTCAGTGGCACGTTTGGCACCAACTACGTCTTTCCAGAAGTCTTGTACAGCGGGGTGCAGCTGGCCCTGGGGGAGTTTGAGGTAAGGGGACATCCTGGAGATGTGTCATGCTAGGTTCTCTGTGGGATAGTAACAGAATAAACTGTCTCAGAGCAGCCAAAGTGAACTTGCTCAGAATGAATAATCAGGTCTATTAAATACCTTTTAATGAAGTCATTAGTTTCAGTAAGAGATATGATCTGACGTAGCTTCTTCCTGTTTTGTTACATCTTTCTGAGCTCTCATCATGTTCATATGGGTACTCCTCTAATCGTGTCCTTCTCTTACCTTTTTCCATCAGGTATTGAATGATGGACGCTTTGTAAGTAAGACAAGACCAACAAAACCAGTCGTCACTGTGACGCTTTTTGGACGGTGGTACGCAAAGGACCCACAACAGCCACACTTCCCGTGATTTTACCATAACTGAAGCTGTACACTGTTAATCTTATGTCTAAATGAGATACAGCATCTTCTACTGAAACAATCGCAATTATGTTTCTTATTTCCAGTTGCAGAAGCTTCTTCTCAATGTGCTTCGTTTAGTAATAATGCAGCAATATGATCTGATTGCTACCATTTATTGAGAAGTATGTACTTCTATATCATAAGATTACTAATCTTTTATTAGTGGAAAACAGCAGTTGTGTTTCTTTCTCTGTTTTCTGGATTTTGATTTTTCTGGCTCTCAGAAAACCTGTATTGTAGACCAGAGGATACATTCTTATTAAAATAGAGCATTGCATATTTTATAATTGCAGATTATTATGAGTAAATAAAATAGTGAAAGATGTGATTTGTGGGCGCTTTGTACAAAAAAAATGTCAATAATGCTTTGTCTCTGAAATACAACTGCTTATGCTGGTCTGTGCAAGTCAGCTCTTTTACCCCACTTACACATTTATTTTTTTTCCTGTGTGTGTTGCTTTGGTTTTATTGCCTTTATGCCATTGGTGCACATTGTGTGGCACATAGCAGGATAGAATAGTGCGTCCTGGCGGCTGAGCAAGGACTCCAATCAAAGAGCCAACCCTGAAACAAAACCCGCTATAACTTCTTGGTCATAATTCAACATGAATCATCATATATTTGAAATCTCTGTTGAGCCGAAACTTGGAATTGAAGCCCCAAAGTATTGTGCTTGCCAGTTCTGAACAACAGCTTGTCAGTACCTGCTGGCTCCAGTGGATGCTATCCAGTGTTGGAACTGCTTGCACCCAGTAAAGAGGTCACCAAGTGACCTGGTATCATATAGCAGCTCCTCCTTCCCATTTTCTTTATCTCCTTCTGGTCGTATAACACCAACATATGTGAAATAAGCCTTGTCCTTTGCTCCTTCATGATAATGCCGGGTAGTGCTGCCCCGCAGATAAATTTGCTCTAGGGGTTAGGGAGTTTAGATTTCTACTTAAGACCAGCTGCTCCTGGTGAGCATTCCTGGTCTTAGCCTAGTGCTCTCAGAGTCCTCAGTCCTGTGTACTTCTGTTATGGAGCTGGTGAGACTTTGGGAGCACAAATGCTTTCCAAACTCCTGCATTGATTGTCAGTTCTGTGCACCATATGACATTTTCTGTTTTCAAATGTAAATAGGTACTAATAGGTAGTCACATGTGACATAACATAGTGTCATGTCTAACGTAATGACATGTTTACCAAAAGCCACAGCCAATGTACTCTGACTCACAGAAGCTCAACATCACTGCTGCTAGAGGCACCCTCTCTTAAAAGCTTGTTCACTGTTGGAGTCACTGATGACAGTCCAGCCAGCGATCATGTGGTGTGATCCTCCTCCCGTGGGTACAAACTCAGCACTGACACTGTACTTGTACCCTGGGAACCTGGTGGGTGATACTACAACTCTCTCCCGGGGAAAGGATCTGGATTTAAGGGAGGCTATGGCACACAAGAAGGTCTCATCTTGCAACGCAGAAGGGATTCAGGGGGAGCGTGTGGCCAGTCTCAGAGCCGAGAGGTGTCTCCTTCAGGTTTGTTTGCTGCTGATACCGGTCTTCTGCCTAAGGGAATGCGTGTGAAAGTAGTATGTGATCCCAACCCTGAATATGGTATTTTGAATTCAGGATTTGGTTCAGGGCCATTGAGGTTTGGTTTAGGTATATTTGTATGTTGTGTGTTTTCCTATAGAATACTGACATAAGCTGTTATGTCACTAAATTCTTTTTGTGATGAAGATTGCATAACATTTATTGTTGTGAAATGCATTGTTGTGTGAAGCGAGCCAAGCATACAGAAAGTTATCCTGTGCAAGTCTACCCATTATCCACATACCAACTCAGTCTGTATGAAGACAAGGCTGCGTGTAACCACCGATAACAATAAACACCTCTGCAAGGGAAGTGCAGCAAAAAAGTGTTTCACTTACTGACAGCTGAGTCAGAACCGAAGCAGGTAGGCAACTTTGGCAACCAGTACAAGTGATTTTTGTGCATCTGCAGCTTTAGCTTCAAGATTTCCACTGGAGTGATCTGTAGCAGTAAGAAATCAGGTTGCAATAAGCAAAACTTAGAAATCGTGGCTCCCAATCAGGATGCTCTACCAAAAAAGACCTTTGGGGACTAGAGCTCTTCAGAGCTCAGTTACTGAGCTGTGTGCTGGCAGGTGTTCTCAGACAAACAGCCTGCCTGGCAGCCCCCTGTGATGTGGACCAGCCCCCAAAAGCCCCACAGCTCCTAAGTCAGAGCAGCCCCAAGCTGGGGTGGCGCTGGTAGTGCCCATGCAGCAGCACCGAGCTCAGGGCTGGCCTCCTGCAGCCCTGCCTGCACCCCACACTCCTGAGTTTGGCCGGGAATGTGTCCATGCTGGTCTTTACTGAGATTTCCCAAACTCTGGCTTGTTTTCCTGCTGTGACCCAGGCTTGCCTTGAACTGCGTTACTATAGCAATGCCATGCCTGAATCCTTTGTAAATCTGGCAGGCGAGGTGTTTCTTCAGCTGCAGCACAGTGGTGACTTCTCAGTCAGCGGTGTAAGGCAGAATTGCTCAATGCTGGCGGCTCTCTTGCGTTTTTTGTTTCAAGACTTTCCGGACAGGGTGATTGCGTCTCCTGGTGTCGGCTTTCTGATCCTCTGGGGAATTCCCAGGTTTTGTGCAAGACTGTCCCTTTTAAAGTCCCCTGTCTTTGCTTGCCCTTGTCTTCCATTTGGGTGACTTCCAGACAGCAGACATGGGGCTGCCGAAATCTTGTGCCTCTGCTGTGCTCTTGGTGCTCTCTGCTCTGAAGGCCTGTGCCCTGGACAGCTACATTGCAGCCGTCTACGAACACAACGTGGTCTTGTCAGATGATACTGAAGTGCCAGTTTCTCCTGAGGAGGCCTTGGTGTTGACAGACAAAAATAAGATTTCGTAGCGAAGAGGAAGATGTCGGGATGAAGAATATCTCCCTTGTTTTCTTGCTGAGTGGTAAATGATTAGCAAGGTTGTGTTCATTTGCCCTCACAGACATACTATGATTTCTAACAAAGGTTTTTTTATGAAACACCTGAAACTACAGTAGTAATATTCTATTTCCAAAATATTATACAAAAATTGCTTTCCATGAGAAAAAAACCGCATTGTATGATTAATTTTATATAGCTCATGGTGCAGAAAATGCCTTTTGTAACAAAAATAGTAAAAAAAAAAGTAACCTGTTTAATTCTTTCTCACAAAACAAGGAAGTATGTTAGCTCTGGGCAGAGAGATCAGTGCAGATCAAGGGTTGGTTTATATTGCAGTGTGAGCCCAGGAGGAAAGATACTTCCAGGGCACCTGTTACAGCTGTAATAAGCCATTGGCCAAAGACAAGAGGCATCGCAGGACCATGTGTCTCATGAGCGTACGTGAGTCAGCTACACCCAGAAGCAGGAGGGCTGTACCTCACGCGGCTGCTCTGCCTTCAGCACTGGCTGAATTTTTAACCGATGCCACGTGCAGTAAGGTTGTATGGAGTAGTGTGCCCTAACCAGGGGAGTCTGGGCTTGCCCCGGGATTGGTTTGTAGGGCTGGAGAGGGATGTAAAAATGGAGTGTGCAAATGCTCCTTAGACAGAGCCCCTCATAGATCAGCATGCCTGCAGACGTGCCCTCTTAGCCTTTTGTTCACCTTTTATTTATAGCATTTCAAATTGGAAATGAGATTCACTTCCTAGGAATGTTTCTTTTTCTTCTTACTGTAAGTAAATGTCCTGATTGTTGGCAGGACTATATTGTACCTTCTCAGATTACTCAATGGAAGGTTATTTCCAAAGCAAACTTATTAGTCTTTGCTCCTCCTCTTTCTATCTGGTTTATATTCCCCCTGCCTGATCCAGGAGCTGCGAGGCACCAGCCATGCTCCCTTCCCAGCCTCTCTTGCACGCTGCGGTGCTGGCACTCGCCGTGCTTCAGGCCCTGGCCTCTGGCACCTTCATTGCAGCTGTCTATGAGCATGCTGTCATCCTACCCGATCCCACGGATGAGCCTGTTTCTCCCGATGATGCTTTGGCCCTGATGAACAAAAACATGGATGTCTTGGAAGGAGCCATCAAGGAAGCCGCCCAGCAGGTACTAGCTGTATTGTGAGCGTTGTTACTGAATGTGTTTTCTGCTCCTGATGACCTTCCTGGGTATCTGTTGATGGGTGAATTCTTAACGGAGCCTGTTTTGTCAGGGTGCCCACATCATTGTGACTCCTGAAGATGGCATTTATGGCTGGCGTTTCACAAGAGAAACCATCTACCCCTACCTGGAGGATATCCCTGATCCGTCAGTGGACTGGATTCCCTGCACCGACCCCACAAGGTGATTCCTTCTGCAGTGATTTAGGTGGTTTCAGTCTAGTGTCTCATGGAGTCATGAGCTGCCACTAACAAATGTCTAAGAACTGCAAGGTTTTTTTTTGTCTTTTAAAAAT